>PQWD01011772.1:0-18985 GCA_019425675.1 Leucinodes orbonalis
TACACACAAGTGTGGAATACCTACTTTTACAAGAAATGTAAACGTTCTGACGACGTATTTCATATTACTCAAGTTATATTGTGTTCTCATGTAAGTGACTGTAAATGTCTTTTTTGAGAATAAATTTCTTTAAACCTACATATAATTGCGAAAATTTGAAAATACATTGGTACGTGGCGGGACTTGCACCTGCGCCCTCCCGTTGGAGGAGCAGATAATAGTATCTAATTTCTTTAAAACCCCTTATTATTAAAATTAAATATTCGCGTGTTTGTATCAAATAAAAAGTATTTCCTATCATACGTACAGAAAGTTATTATTTTATTACTTTTCTTTGTTATTATTTACTACTAACTTCTGAAACAATTCGATGAAGTCTTTCAAAAGTTAGTTAAAGCCAATATAGCCTTCAAACGACCAAAGATGAACCATACCTTGAACAATCACGCCGTCCTTCCTCACAGTTACTCCGCAAATATCCACTATTGTGCGTCAAGTGCATTTCCCTTCTCTCGCGTCATACAAACCCATAGTAAAAGGCGCCGATGCGTCTACCATTAATGTCCACTTTACACAGCAAGATTGGTGTAAGAGTTATTACCATTCCGATCTTTGATAAGATAGCAAACTTGAGTTATGTGTAAATTAATTAATATAACTCATGCTAATTTGGTCATTATTATTTTCCACTATATATATTAATAGTATCTGGTTATCTGTTTCAAAAATCTGATATAACTTATTTAAGTTTACAAAAACGTATTAGAAAATGAAGTTATCTCATGTCAGTCAGTTACAGCTCATATTGTTATTATTGTGTTAAAATTCGTAGTATTTGCATCATTTTTAAAGAAAAATTTTAAGTAAACCGCACAGACGCAACAACAAGGTAAGAAGCTGATATCGTCTTCATTACACGAGTATAATGCAGCCAAGATAACTGTTAGTAAAGTCAGTCTCTGCCTTCAGTCAGGAACACAGTCATAACCAATAAGGTGGGTACAGCATTATTGTTGCTAGGACACAGCCTTGAAAATCTGTCCCTTTCTAACACAATCGTATCGTACACAGATCGTGCCCGCATCGTTGGCTGTAAACACGCGCCCCCGTAATAAGTAGCAATAACTCGAGTGACATTTACTATTGAATTTCAATTTTATCACCGCACCGTGTCGTCTGCCATGATTGATTTTCGCAAATAACGCCCGGACGCATTGTACTGTCAGTCGGCGCATATTACTGCGCACTGCGAAGTGAATCTATGATTTCTATTAACCGTTTGTGCGTATTAATTGAGAAACGGTTCTTCCACTGCTGGACACTTCCACTTTTCGTCCTTTATTCCGATTCTTCACATTCCTCATACAGATTCTTACAGGATCTCTGAAGCCATGACCTATTGAGCTGGATAATCTGCTTCTCAACTTTTCCAAGACACGGTTTTGTATCCATGACTTGTTCTTGCAATGGCCATCAGTCAAATGACAAACGTGACCATCCTACTGCCAATCTCTCTCTTTAACCTATCGCAGTCCACTGCTGGACATATGTCTCTCCCATTTTGCGCACGAAATCCCGGTGATCCACTTATCTCATCCAGCCTCCAGCCACTTTTTTCAAGTCGTCGGATCATCGGACCGGAGGGCGTCCCAGACTACGCTTGCCAAGACGATATCTACTCCAGAGCTCGTCAGCTCCAACGGCCATCTGCGACATACGCGACCAGCTCACTGCCACTTCAACTTGCCAATCCGGCGAGCTATATCAGTAACTTTAGTTCTCTTACAGATTTAATCATTTCTGATCTTATCCCTAAGAGAGGCCTTGAGCTTAGCTCTACCCAGTACCTATTAATTTCATAGCTAAAGGTGTATGATGCGAAATCCACGCTAGATGCCTTCGAAATATTTTACTTAATATCTTGTGCATGACTATAACCAAAAGTATTAACATCCTATTTTACATTAACAGTCTATAAACACCGTATAGGCTCATATTACCACAACCGATACCCCATTTCGATTTTCACAATCTATTAACGACGAAATAGTTTAATACAAACTTTATGATTAACTAACGGACTCTGTTGCAAAATGAACGCGATAATTAAACGCGGGGTTTCTCTCCGAACATCATGGGGAACAAACGTTTTATGACATCTTTGTACAGAAATGATTTAACAGCCAATGGATATCGATTTTATGATATTAAAAGAGATAAACCACGGTTCGATCCTTTCATGTAACCGTAGTGAGTTAACTGTTGATGCGATTAGTTTTAACACACGGATAACATAACATCGGTGAGAAAGGTTTCCCTGATAGGCTCGCGAGGATCCTTGATTGAAGTTTTGATGGGCGACCAACTTAATAACTTTTTACGTAAAAGGATCACTTATTGTGAGGTCCGCACATTTGATACTGCCTTATAAAGTTTTAATATGTACTCCTGGAAACTGTTAAAATTAATAGTTATAGTTAGGTAGGTACTTGTAAAATATGATTTTTTAAGAGTTAAAATTTTGAAAAATAAATGACATTTGATACCTTAATCTAAGCTTGTCGTTTTAAACTAAAAATAGCTAAATGAGCGTTGGTGACTTATTGGTGTGGACTGCTGCTTTCCCATCTGGAAAGAACAGGTTCAAATCGAAAAGACATTGGTACGCAATGTCTTTTCGAAATTTATATACGTTTGTTTGTTTATGCGACCCATTTGGTGTTGCGGTTGAGACGTCGATTGCAAAACCAAGGGTTCCGCGTTCGATCCCCGGGCAGTCCAAACACGCACGACCACGCACAACCTTTGAATCTCTTCGCAGGCGTGCATGAAGGTTTCCTCACGATGTTTTCCTTCACCGTAAGAGCGTCGGATAACGTACATATAATTTCGAAAATTCGAAAACACATTGGTACGTGGCAGGATTTGAACTTCAGCCCTCCCGGTAGGAGGACGACAGTCCATACCATTGAGCCACCTACGCTCTTTGAAGGATAGATAACTGGTGTTAAATCTATTCATGACCTATAATAGCATTACCGCGCACAATGCGCATGCGCACAGCCGAAGCATCGATTGCACCAATTACGCGTAACAATGGCGGCGGTGACGTCACGGCACGCGCCGCGAACTAATTACACGACGCTTGGACAAGATCAAGGACACAGGACCAGGCATAAGCTGAAGCGATTGTCATGTAATTTTATTAATTTAAGATAAAGACTGAGGAATAAAGATGAATTTATTCATTGTACATAATATGTGAATCTATAATGATTCCGATTTATTTCACCTTTTGTTTGATCATGATTTTTTCGAGTTGACCATACAATCCAAAGCTAGACTAAGCATTCCTTAAATTAAAAGGAAAGGAATCGTTCAAAGCGTTTTGGCTGGTGTATATTTGACAATAATTATTTAAAGACTTATTATTGCATACAATCATACTAAGTGCCTTAAATTATGATAATTAAAATAATACATGTTGATAATATTAAATAAAATATATATAGCGAAAAAAATCGTTGACTTCCATAAGTTCCTAATAAAATCCGTGCCATTTGTAAAAAAAAACGATATCTGAAATGCCATGAAAATATCTTACTGAATCTACCTTTAAGAAAATTTAGAACGCTTCAGCTTGTGTCTTAGATTCCAAAAGACATGCCGTTTTAAACTTTTTTCTTGAGAAAACGCTTCAGCTTCTGACTAGGCAATACAAGCCGTGCGTAACATTCCGTGAGAACTAGAGCGGGTTCACTTTTAGCCGTGAATGAGTGTTTCACACTAAAGGAAGTGTAGTGTAGTATAGTGTGTGTATCTACGATACACTCTACTGGATGAGCGCTCATTTCACGCCGTTTAGATTTAATCGCTTGTTTGTTTTATTAGAAGCAATTTCGTTTGTTCTCAAGGCAAAGCAGAACAGTTTAGGCCTGTTGTTTGTTGCCTTACTCAGATGTTAACTTGTAAATCAGCTGGCCCCAAATGCAATTTTTATTATGTTTCTATCCTATAAAATTATTCGCAAATATACATACCGGGAAATTTTAACCCAATTTAAGCAAGGATCTACAAGATCCTTGCTTAAATTGCCATGAGTACTAGTTAAGGGACAAACATACTTATTTACGTCTTTTTTTGTAAGCACATACATGTATACATAATGATACAGACTTTTTTTTTTGAGCACATTTATGCACTGAAATGTACTGCTAGGGGATCAAACCAGAAACTTTTGAAGTCAATAAATTATATAAAATAGTTAGGCTGAAAAGCATACAACCAACCTGAGAGAAAATGTCACCGCCGCCCATGAACATTTACAACACCAAAGGTCACAGAGATGCGATGCATCAAAATAAACACTAACGAAACTAAACCGTAGTTACCCAATGCGTTGTAAATTACATTGTAGACACAACAATCGCCACCCAATTACCGTTTGTCTCACCAAATACCAGGCGAAAGGTTAAAAAATAAGGAGCGATCTCGACCCGAATTGCCTACGAGTTATCACGTAACCCGCCATTATGCTTTGCGTGATCTAATTATTTGGAACAATGACGAAACTCAAAGGGTAACTTGGGCTCAGATGTTTTATTACCAAAGTTAATACGATTTATCATTATTTAAGTGATGCGGATAGGTTCAAACCAAACTGTTATAATTATTTTAATGTCCTGTAAATCTCGTTTGAAAAGAAGGTGATATAAATAGGATTTGGTTACCAATTTTGTAAAATTTATTAGACTGTGATTTTTTTTCAGTTATGTTATCGAACAAGGAATTCTGTGACTCTGGATGATTATGATCTTTGGTAATAGGCCACTCCTTAAAATAGAAACAATAGACTGAACTGCAAGACAGGCAATCTACCTACTTCTGTACCTAGGTTGTCACAACTTGTTGTATTTGAGGCATCTAGAAGTATAATACATAATTTATTCACGACATAACAATAAGAAAGAACCCAGGTCATGCAGTAAACCATTACATATTATTGAACCTAGCAGATATTATCCGCCATTTTAATTTTAACGGTCGTCAGAACTCGTCGTTTGAATATTTGAACATAGACTTCCAAAGAAACGGTGTTCCATTATGCAGAACAGTAATGTCAATGCGTGTCGGCCATTTTGAAATAGTTATAGATAATTGTACTATTGTGCTAGCTTGAAACGTAATCTAGGCGGGAAAGCGAGTATGTTGAGGTATGTAAGAGAGACTTCCTTGAAATTTATTTTAAGACACTTCTATACATTGTCTACGATGCACTGAAGACTGCATTTACTTCTTCCTATCGTGTAAAGTCAGGTTAATTGATATATAAATAACAAAAAACTTTACAGCCAAAGATACATCCGAAATAAATTAAATATACAAAATACTTAATTAACGATCATAATAAGTTAAAAAGAGTCTTTGACAAAACAATAAAGCACGTCTTATCAACTAAAATTTGTCATATCTCAAACCATGAGAGATGTATTATGAAGCTCTCTCCTCTACAACCTATTGCAGTCGAGTGCTGAACAAATGTCTTTCCCTGTACCCAATATAAAAATACCTTTCGCAAGCCGTCGGTTCCTCTGCCTGGATCCTACGTTACGTTTGCCAAGATGTAAGAACGAGAATCAATTTAAGAAATCGAACACACCTTATTATCGTGTCAAAACGTCATCAACCCCACCTTAATCAACATCAAAGTAAACAAACACGTGATTAACACCCAAGCCGAACGTACTCGTATATTTGACCCACCATGTTGTTACACTAATTTTTCTACCAAACAATTGGAACTAACATTGGGAAACTACAACGAGGCAAGTACAGTTGGTAACATAATACAATTATAATTAACGAAAAGTCGTTTTTTTGTATCTAGCGAAAAATTACGCACATAACAAGAACTTATTTTGCATAAATAATCAGATATAATAAATTTTATGCACACAATCAACTATTGGCCAATTTACATATAGTCCATGACTTTTGACACCGAGTAATTAATACTTATATCTACCACCAGTATTTCACTAATGATCCTGCTATAAAGGTAGGATGTCATTGAAGCGGCCACAGACTTAAGTTCTAATGGTTCGATTACTAAGGGTAAGAAACCCACACGTTGTTCTAAACTGTACGTCAGTCATTCGCTATTCGGTAAGACGTCGATATATCATCATAAATTGTGAACAGAATAAATTTGTGTATATAAATATTAACAATATTTAAACACTGTATTGGATGAGCTATTTCAGAACATGTTTTTGTTATCGACTGTACTACAAACAAACAGATAATCACGGATTTGGATAATGTGTACACACGCTACTAGTTTTTCGCTCGACGCTAAAACAACTAATAAACGAACTACGAACTCACTCGTATTGTTTTGAACCTCTGTGCTATTAGAAGTTATGATTATGTAAATGAACGCCAAAGAATTTGTTCTTAAAACTCCTTGTTTGTGTGTATCTGGTACAATAAATTTAAGCTTTTGAAAATAATTGAGGTCTTAAAGAGCTTGTGTTTCCAATAATTTGTCTATTTTATATCATAAACCAATTTTTGCTGGAACTACTTACACATACTTTATAGTAATTTATACCTAAAATTCCTGAACTTTAGAATTATTATCTGATTCATCGAATACGAAATACTTGACAATATACCCTATATATTTTAGCATCCGCACCAATTTATAAATCATTAGAATCGTAGTCGATTTTTATACGTGATAAAAAATGGTATGGCTAAATCCAACCATTTATGTCAGCGACCAAAAAAAATTAAATTATAGAGCACCTAACTGCATATTGTTACCAAAATTGATGTTACAAATTACCCCATTTATGGAGTCATCCGGTAGCTTAGTCCAACTTGAAATTATAACAAAATTATCTTACCCTTGAGTCCACCTAACGTCAATGTTACAAGAACCTTGTCTCAGATAATTTAGGGTTTAAATTGCTTTGTACTTTAATACCATTGAGCTTAAATGTTCAGTAATGACTCATAACTGATTTGTTAATTAATGGTAATAGGATACTCGGCACTCATGATTGGTTTATCATTAGACGAAGGGAGAATAGTGTTAAGTCGAAATGCGTTGATGGAAATATTAAGGTTTGGACGAGTGCTAATTGAATTACTAGTCTGGTGTTACTGTTAGTACATGTATTAGGATATTTTCAGTGAGTCTTGAATTCCTTAAATAACTGTTATTAAGATAGGTCTGTTGTCGGTTTATCCTTTAATATAAAAATATATATCAATTATATACTATATTAAGCGTTGTCGGCCGGCTTCCGACCTGGAGAGTGCAGGTTCAAATCCCGCCGCGTAACAATGTCTTCGCATTTTAGAAATTATATGTGTTTCAAAGTTATAGTGAAACTAATTACTTAAATCTCGTAAAGTTCCGAAACGCATTCATCTGAGTGAAATTCAACTAGATTTGAAATATAATTTGCTTCAAGTCTTGACGGATAATCATTTCTGAGAATAAATACTTTTGAAAGAACAGAAAAATGCTTAAGAAAATTAATAATTTTTCCCACTAACATCTAACCCGGTTTCAAAATACTCGCATCGAAATTATATTTGCGTATAATTACAAGTACATATTGCAGCAACACGTACGCAATAGATGCTCGGGTGTTCCTTAATTGCCGAGCTTATAAATGCCACGGTGCACTCTCATGTCATGTGCGGTTTTGATTTAACACGTAACCTACAAGCGGTCACACAGACCGCTGGCGAAATATTTTACACATACACACACTAAAGTTACCGACATAGCCCGCCGGATCAGCAAGTTGAAGTGGCAGTGGGCTGGTCACGTATGTCGCAGAACCGATGGTCGTTGGAGCAGACGAGTTCTGGAGTGGAGACCGCGTCTCGGCAAGCGTAGCGTAGGACGCCCTCCGGCCCGATGGACCGACGACTTGCGAAAGGTCGCTGGTGGAGGCTGGATGAGGAAAGCGGAGGACCGGGATATCTGGCGCGAAATGGGGGAAACCTATGTCCAGTAGTGGACTGCGATAGGTTGAATAGGATACACACACTGACTGCAAGCTCGATACTAATGAATGCGTATATAGAGCGTCGGTGGCTCAATGGTGTGGACTGTTACCCTCCTACCGGAGGGCTGAGGTTCAAATCCCGCTACGTATAATAATGCGTGAAGTCGTACTGGACCCACGTGGATGACTAAGGCCTAAACACCCTATAGGGGAAGGCTCGTGCCCATCGGTGGGGACGTTTGATGAGCTGATGATGATTATATAGAAGAGAAAACGTTAATTTGACCACAAATTAAAGACACAAATAGTTGAAGAAACAATAGAACGAATACAATTTCACGGAGATGACAGTTACTGGTACAAGGAAAAATACATGAACGTAGAAACGTGCACTGTCGTACGTCGCACTCAAATCTAAATATTTGAATTTGTATATACGTTGCGGTCTCTGAGACCGCTGATAGGTAGTACAGGGTTAATATTATCTGTTCTGATTAACACATTTGTGGGACGGGAAATTTTTAATCGGCTTGCATTTGGCAAGTCGCCATTATATTATTTGTTGAGGCAATTAATGTAAAGTTGAATTTAAAATGTTACGGCGTAATACTGAGATGCAATGGGTGTTCGATTCGCGTTTTATTACGTAAATGTGTGAAATATCACACACGATGGTTTTTTTGCATTGTTATTTATATTTTAAAACTCTGCAATATTATTAGGCATGCATTTCGGAAATTCAAAAGTAAACATATTAAAATATTCTATATATAAGCTATCTTTGTTCAATTAAGGACAAAGGATTGTTCTCTTTACGAAGGATAAAAATACTTACGTTTTTTTTTAAATCGATAGAAACATATTTTGAAAAATATATGTAAGAGTTTAGAGTTCAAAACACAATAGTTGTATATTTAATTAAGGAAAAAGTTGACCAATAATAATAAAATTTTATATTTAAAATGTCTATTTCACAAACCATACATATTCAATGATTAAGTCGAAAATAACCTCGTTAATAAGACATTGTTCAATACAATCCCCTAATAATATATTTTTTAAATCACTGAACAATTTCGATTAAAATCTATGCTTCAAAATCTTATACCCCACGTTCCACAATCAAGAAAGATGAACTTTGAACTGAGCCGTATGTGTCAAAACCACATGATATCATAGTATCTCCTTCATATTATTTTAGTGTTGACCAACAGTTACAAACTACTGGCCAGGTCTAACAAAAGCCATAAAAGTTATCTACCATCTCGCGTGTGATACCAGAGTTTCACACAGATCCTTAAAGGTTATTGTTTTGAGATCACACGATGATTGTGTAGAATAGAAATGTGCAGAAGGTAAGGTGAATACAATATTTTTTTTACTAGTTGAAGTACTGTAGTGTTTTTTTTTTGAAGTCAACTTTTGAATAATGTTTTAGACTGGAAATTACCACTGGTCCAGTGCGTATGTAGGCAGACCTGTATTGTCTTTAATTATGAAAACATTTCAATGTAAAATTACAGTTATGCGTAGAGTTTACTTAAACCTTAGCTAACTACGACTTGCTTACACAATGACACAACTATAAATTTAATCTTAACCCATTGAACGTCGGGATTTCAGGCACAATAGAAAATCTATTGTGTCTGGCACCTTAAGGCGTCATTGGCGGTCAAAGGGTTTACAGGACTACTGCCTAGGACAAATTTTTACTTTTGAATAAATATTAGTAAGATTAAAAGTGCTACAATTGTTAGCTATTCTGGTGATAAAATAATACCTAATTTTTAATTCTAAATTTAAATTATTGATTTTTCAACAATGTATAACAGCAAAATGTATTTTGGCAGTGAAAGCAAGAACAAAATAATTATGTGAATGGGTATAATATAAAGTTTCTTTTATTATTCGCCTTCTGCATAAAAACCATCAGTATTTTTAAGATCTAAATAGAGATAGTGTTGACGCGGCCCCTGTGTATGTAAATATGTAGTCTATTATAAGATTACAGTCAGCTCAATATCGAAAGGTTTTGTTCGTGATCAATATAATGTAATGAATACAGATAACATTATATTTATAGTATTAAACTATATCGGTGAACGACAGTGCGATGCGTTGACGCTGCTAGATAAGGATTGAGGCAATTGTAGATTTTTGGATGGTTGACCAAAAAGTTTTATCCCACCATGCGTCTAACGACACGTAAAGCATTGTAGGATATATGAGAAAGCCTTTGCCCTGTGGTGCAATGTTAAGCTTGATTTAATACCTAGATTAAACGTCACAAAGTGTTTTTTTGTACCGACTAACCTAAATGTACTACACGAATAGTGTAATCTGTTGAAACTAAACCAACCCTAATCACTCCGCGGCCAATATGTGTTAACCCGCAAATGGCCGCAATTACGCGTAGATCAGGGTTAATTGGCGGTGGGTCCGAACGACTTGCGCCGCCACAGTTACGTTCAATTCTATCGCATCGGTTGCTTTCAATCAAGTGGGTGTTAACAATACTCCGGAACACCTTGTTTGAACGCTATTGAAATGAGCTTAGGGTTATCAATGTCAAAAAAAAATAATGAAACAATCACAAATGACGACCCATTTGGTGTTGCGGTTGAGAGGTCGGCCGCAACACTAAGGGTTCCGGGTTCGATCCCGGGCAGTACAAACATTTGTGTGCATGAACATGTCTGTTTGTAATGGTCTGGGTGTTTCTATGTATATATTATTAATTTACAAAAAAAAATTTATACATGTATGTTTATCCGTTGTTTAGTACCCATAATACAGGCTTACGCTTTACTTGGGGCTAGATGGCGCTGTGTGATTTCAGTAGATATTAAAAAAAAAAATCTTGAAATCTAGTATAATTTCAAAGATTTTCTTTCATAGTTAGGTGAATAGACAATCACCTGATAATAAATATAAAAACCATAGTAAATATTCACTGAAAATCACAAGCGTAATTTAACCCCATATTAAGAGAAACCTTGTAGTTAGGTACTGACTGATAAACACTTATACCTTTTTTGTAAATACTCACATATTATACATAGAAAACACCCAGACCCATTTGTTCATGTACACAAATAAATAAATAAATAAATCCACTGACATTTACACAGCGCCATCTAGCCCCAAGTTAAGCGTGATCTGTATTATGGGTACTAAACAACGGATAAATATACTTAAATACATTTTTTTTCGTAAATACATACATATCATACATAGAAAACACCCAGACCATTACAAACAGTCATGTTCATGCACACAATGTTTGTACTCCCGAGGATCGAACCCGAACCCTTTGTTGCAGTCGACCACTCAACCGCAACACCAAATGGGTCGTCAAAATATACAAATGTTTGTACACCCGGGGATTGAACCCGGAACCACGGCTTTTCTGCGAACCTTACTGGCTGTACATCAGACGCAGCTAACTGTGTACACGTTTGTGTTAGTTTTAATTTAAAAACTTATTATTTCGCCTAAATATTTTTTGTTTGACAGCCCTGTCAACCTTTCATCGCGGCAGCCGGTCTCCCAGACCTGCTAATTCGTCCCGCTATCAATCTTTGAATGTGTTAATTTGAAATTGTGACTTTCGCCGGTCTGCTTGCGTGATCGTTATCGATGCTCCTCATTCTACCATTCAGTCAATGGAAACTAACTTACAAGTTGTTTTCTTTATTTCTTGAGTCAAGTCTACTTTGAATGACCGACATAACCCGCATGGTTAGCAAGTTTAGTGCTGTGGGCACATAGAGCGTAGAATCGATGAATAGAGCATTGGAGGTTGTGAGTGATGTTTACTTAACGAAAAAATGACGTTATACATTGTCCAATGGACGGATTATTGACTGATTATGTTTATATTTGGATGATCGGTCGGCGTGGAATCATTAGGGAGGCCTTCATTTAGCAGTCGCCATTGATAATACAGCCTTAAAATTATGTTGAGAGTCTTTAATATTTGATTTCAAGACATTTTAAATAGTTTAGAATCATTTACTACACCTAAATTTTCTTGTTCAATACCGCAAACAAATATGTGTGCATGAATTGATAACCACGTAAAACAATTTCTTTCGACAAAATATCGGACTGTTTTATTGATAGCGAAATGAGTTTAATTTCAACTTACATTGCTCGATTTTTATAGTTTCTAGGTATTTAATGGTCGTGATCACCACACGATGTACCTTATTTGGTAAACCATACCAGAAACAGTTGCGTTCACTCTCACTGAAACAATAACTAGTGCTAACAAGACCCATTAATATAGTAAACCAAATATTTGTCACGTTACAATACAATACACCACGCTGACCAAAGCCGCATGTCCATTGCACGTGCTAATTTGGGAAACTCAAACTTTCGCTTACTGTTTGCGATATCATTATCGAGTGGACGTGTGACCTAATATCAATGTGTCAATAGATCCAATAAAAAGTAAAGCGTATAAAATGGACAAGCGCAAAAGAAATTGTAATGGACGCTCAAATGCCTTATATTCAGTAATTCAATCAATTAAAAAGTGGGCAGGGGTAAAGCTGTCGGCTCCTATATCAAGAGTTCAAAGTTCGACTTCTGTGCAGTAAAAACTTGACTATAACGTCCCATTGTCGTGCATAGGCCTTCTCGCACAAAACTGAAACTCAATTCAAATGCTTAATTCAAATATATCAATCCGACCAAAAACATTTCATTTTAAATGTTGCCAAGACGACCATATAAGGTATGCGCTATGAAAAAGATATCAAGCTTCTGAATTTACACGGCCTCAACTGTACCGTACCCTTATATATATATTCAGCCTCGCCGTTTCGCTCGCCGTCGTATATTGATGCGAATATTTATATATTTTTATTTTTTATTATTTATTCAATTCTTTATTGCACTCAACACAATAAACAAAACAAAATAATAATAATAATGGTAATCAAGTAGGTACAATGGGCGGCCTTATCGCACAGGGCAATTTCTTCCAGGCAACCTTAGGATGGAGAAAAAGTAATATTTAGTTTCTGATCTAAAGTAAGTTATGAAATAAAACAAACGCACTGGTTCAGAAGGTTGCTTGCTATCTTTATGTTTCTTTCTTCCTTCTATCTACGAAACAATCTGGTACGAATTTCTTGTACTTACTGTTTCCTGTCAAAACGGCCCTGTTTAATAGTATATAGAAAAACGTATGATCCCATACCGCGTTCTCTTACTAAACATTCTCACTTATACCTTGATTTGCATTTTTTAAAAGCATACCACCCATGGCCTGGCCGATGCCTCCACACGCCCGGTCTATTAACGCGCTCGTAACTCGCCGACGTCTTTTGTGAGACGATTTTTGTGCTAACTGTACACGCGCGCGCGCATTGTGTCGGTGTTAACATAGCACTTAGCCGGTTAGAGCCCGCTTCGCCCGGGATTCCGTTTTTTTTGTTAGTAAAATACTGGACAAATAAATTAATGTTATTTTTATACCTTGGATAGGCAAAATCTAGTATTTACTATACAATTTATAAAACCTTTGCAAAACCTATTTTCAGTGTAAATAATAAATTACAGGTGAATTTCCTGTATTTCCCAAAATTCAACTCCGAAAAACCACGCCCGGGCTAATTTACAAGGAACTGACAAAACAAAATATACTGTTTAATCTCATCATTTTTTTACAAAAATGACAAAATTGTCACTAAGCCTAAAAACATTTACCAAATCCACCATAAATAATGCTCAGGGCCGATTAGACCGATTGTTACACCTTTTGTGTATACCCCTACGCACCCCGCAAAGTAGGGTTGGTATTGTTTAAGAATTTTTGCTAATCTATACACACAGTATTTGGAATTATTACTAACACTTTCTGTTACTCTTTACAGGTAAGAAGCAGAATTTTGTTGGACAAACAAAATATTGAATGGACTATGAATCGACGCGGGAGGTAAGTGTTTAAAATATAAGTTAGCCATTTTAGTTGATGAGTCAGAGAATACATCGCAAAAATTTATGTTTGTG
Source organism: Leucinodes orbonalis (assembly GCA_019425675.1). Lineage (NCBI taxonomy): Eukaryota > Metazoa > Arthropoda > Insecta > Lepidoptera > Crambidae > Leucinodes > Leucinodes orbonalis. Next base: position 14,055 of record PQWD01011772.1, read on the forward strand.
ATGGATGTAAACTATTTCACAATGTCTAAAAGAAACTTGTTTGCGGTATAAAAACAACTATAAGTTAATATAATAAGTACTGAAGTTAAAACGCTCAGTTGATGTGAAAAGGGACAAAAGGTTTCAAACTATTACAAATTGGCATCTAAGAATGCCAAGTATTTTGTTCATTAAACAATTTTATTGACATTCACGTGTGTTTACGATTTATGAGCGAGTATGTAATACCGTTGTAATATCGTATCGATATCGATTACCGATCGACCCTGTCGGGTTTACGGCGCGCCAACGAGGTGTGACGTGGAGTGAGCATGCGTCAGTTGTTTCACAAATTCCTGGATTTACAGCCGATAATGAAAGGTCAGAATTTGCTCCAAAAAAAAGTTCTATGTTCTTATCAAAATATCATGTATCTTGTATTCAAAATCAGAATACTTTCATAAATTTTTAACGTGCAATATTTTCAAAATACAACTCAAAATAAATGATGTAAATTACAGTAAGACTGAACTTTATTTTTTAAATAAAATAAACGTTTTAAAGTTATTAAGCTACTTGAAAAAATATTCAATAGACATAAGATATTTGATATAGACAACAAACAAGTTATATTTCATTAAAGCCTACCAAACGATGATATACATGTAATTAAAGCTTAAACTGTAATTGAGTTGTAATTGTAGCTTCTCACCCGGGGCTGCTCGTAATTTAATATCAACGCACAAAGAGTTGTTAGATCGTCGAACGTCTAGAAAGAAACGTAAGCGTAGTATTAGGTTTGCTTTAAACGTGCTAATTCTTACATTTCTTAGTTTTTTAATATTTGATATTTTCCTAATCGGTTGGAATACTTCAACAAAACAGGCATTATGAATTATCCAATTAATTAATTTTGAAGAAAAACAAATTTCAAAAGTAAGTTTTGTACCAAAAAATCATATTAACGTTACCAAATAGGTAAACCTAAATGGTATTTTTAAGGCATAACCTATATAAAAACAGAAAATCAAACGTATTTTATGCCTTGTCTTATTTTTAACAGCTGACAATATAACTAAACTTTTCATAAATTTATAGATTAGAAGCGTTCAATTCATTGTTATTTCAAAATACCATTGCAAAGCATACATAGCTGAATCCATATTCTAACTATAAGTCTGTTCCTTTCCAGTAGTTTTACGCATCTTTGTTTACCTAGCTCTAGGCAAATCGTAATATCTCTGTTTAGACTCGATTACGGACGATTACAGAGCAGATTTTAATTGCACATTAACAAAATGGTGGCAGTGGTTCATTTAACCCCATGCGTTCCAGTTATAAGCACCATTATTATTTGGGTATTTATTATAGATTACCATTTAGGCTTTCTATTTGCTGGTAAATTCTCTGTCATATGTTTTCTTTCGGTTTACATTTTTTATGAAGTCTCACCATATTATTAAGGTTTAATTAACCATACGGTTGCAGTATATTTTAGATAACTGAAATATTACAAATATTTACATGAACACTGATTTTCAATTTACTTTGACAGAAAATAATCACTCTCCCTTTCTCTTCAACCTATCGCAATCCACTGCTCGACATAGGTCTCCCCCATTTTGCGCCAGATATCCCGGTCCTCCGAAAATAATTACCACCTTTCTATAATAATTGATTTCCTCACTATATCTGCCATGACTAGATACATGGTCAAATAACAAACATAGAAAAGGATTAGAATTTCAGCAATCGAAGACAATATCGAAACAAAAGAAAATAACAATAGCTCATTTATTAATATTATCAATTTGACATTAAACAATACTAAAATGATACGGTTTGACGCGCCGTGTGAGCATTCCAATGGAATCGATACCTGCACACATTCAACTTTAACTATTACAAAGGCTTTAATAACCTCATTTTGTAACACATAATAAAGCAATGCGCATCACCTTACCAACTTAAATTTGCCACCAGAAAAACTACCATAGCAATAATCAACCTTACACCAATGAAAATAAAGGTGGCAGGTCTTAAATAACAGGTTAATGGTCATGCGGGCAGTAATATCATCATTCTTGGATAACCCGGCGCCCGGGGCGTTTGGTATGACTCGACCGGTATCTCTTTCCCACTTGTGCTATCTAGCATTTATCTGTCCCATTCTGGCGACGGTTTCGCGTTGTCATTTTTGTAAATTGACCTCTGATCCTGAAATATAGAGATTACGTTGCAAATAAATTGTATGCACGCTGCAATGGCTCAGAGTCAAATGAGGTCGGCCCGAGAATGGCTAAGTGTCATAAAACCATTAATGCCTAATCGATGATATTCTGTTTATATAAAGGTAGATACGCCATCCGTGCCTCAAAAACGAACCGCCAAAGACTGCACTCTTTTGTTTAGGTAAATGATTTCGAAATTCGAAATATGTGTATGTGTGCTGTCACTGCATTCGGAACACTTTTTTCGATTGTGTTGTGAGCATATCACGAATCCATACTTTTTCATATCATTGTGCCTAATATAGAGAAGTTGGTACTGATAGCTAACTCCAAAAGGACTTCGATCTAGGATCTGGCTTTTCTTTAAATAAACGTTTGACATCAACGTGTTGTGTGGAAGGTGAGCAGTGTCTGGCATAGATTTTTATTTTGTTTCTAGTATTTCAACAATACACAAAAAAACCTGAAACCGTTTAATGCTGTGAATCAAGATATTTAGAAGACCAAGACCTATTTAACTTAATGGCTAGACATAATATTTTTCAATTCTTATTAAACCTAATCTTTTGGAGAGATTTTACATCCTATAAATTGACAAAGTATATATCAATCAATACATTTAAAAATTCAATTTCGCTAAAAGTCTTTTGTCTGAACCAAAAAATTCGTTTTCACAGCTGGATAAATTTTCCTCTATATTTCACCAGCTCATATGCCACAAGTTTTAACTTTAGGCGGAATCTACTAGCTTTTAGGTGTCAGCTTTGTTACCCACTCATATAATTTATTATTACACTAGCTTTTGCCGCGGCTTCGCTCGCATTAAATTCGGGATAACACGGTTTTTTATTTATCACTATACATAGGATTTCCCTCCCTCCAACTTTAAAGGTTTCGGGGTCAATTTCAGATTTTTTTTTGCAAAAAATATGTTATAGTGAGCTAACCTTAAAAGATAGACATATGCTGTCGCGGACTTTTTTGTAGACCTTTAAAAGGAGAACAATACTCTCATACATGACTTTTATGAAACTTTAACCGTTTACTCAGCGTACGCAGCGAAAGCTCCAAGTATGAAAAAATACCCCCGATTTTGAAACATTCTTCATTGTTGCTCCGCTTCTATTAGTCGTAGATGATATATAGCCTATAGCCTTCCTCGATAAATAAGCTATCTAACACTGAAAGAATTTTTCAAATCGAACCAGTAGTTCCTGAGATTAGCGCGTTCAAACAAACAAACAAACTCTTCAGCTATATATATTAGTATAGATGACTTGAGTAACAAACTTGAAAAAGAAGACTAGTTTTCAGTCCTCAATTCTTGATCTAATTTTTTACATCGGTTTCTTTTATATTTTCAGGTAGCATTGCAATTATTTTTAATATCTTTTACAGTGGCGTGCACAGAGATTATGAGTAGGGTATACAAAACCAGTGACACTAATCGAAAAAACACTAAATAATTAACATGTTATCGAATTGAGTGCTGTTGATGCAGCAGATCGCCTATGGTTTCAGATCTGAAGAAGAAAAATGGCGAATATGTGGAAATTATATAAAAGGTAGAGCGTCGGTGGCTCAGTGGTGTGGACTGCCGCCTTCCTACCGGGAGGGCTGGGGTTCAAATCCCGACACGTACCAATGTATTTTAGAATTTTCGAAAATATATGTACGTTATCCGACGCTCTTACGGTGAAGGAAAACATCGCGAGGAAACCTTCACGCACGCCTGCGAAGAGATTCGAAGGTTGTATGTGAAGCCGTCCAATCCGCACTGGGCCCGCGTGGACGACTAAGGCCTAATCACCCTATACGGGTAGGCTCGTGCCCCTCGATGGGGACGTTTAATGAGCTGGTGATGATATAAAGGTTAGCGATTTTCCTATTTGCCTGGACGCACAGGTTATGCACTGATTATTTGCATATATAGCACGCCACTGCTGTTCCTAGCCTACATCATTAATAGTTCGTAACATAATTCAATGTCTGCTTCCTTAATACCCTTTAGCGTGTGCACACGGGTGATTCCCACGCCACTGCCCACGCGCGCCTTTATCTTTGACATGCGTATACGCCTGCGTTGTGCCTAACAATTTTGATGGCATAATTGACGTTGTGGGAGACCATTTTGAACAAACAACTTCATGTTTATTTCCTTTGATTTTGGTTTCTTGCAAAGTATAAAATACCCTAACTAGCTCACATTGCAGTACTTACACACGTTTCGAATGACGATAACGTTATACTTCTTTGATAATTCGATTAATTTATTTCACAAGCATATTGGAACATAGAAAAATTTAAATAGCTTCTATATACCATGGTTAAAAAATACTATACACGAGACACTAACATTGCATTTATTTTTGCCACCAGTCATAAATTCATCATCAACTCATTATACGTCCCCATCGAGTGGCAAGAGCCTACCCCTAAAGGGTGTATAGGTCTTAGTCATTCACGCTCAGTGCGGATTAGCCGCACTTCAACCTGTAATTCTTCGTAAGCGTGCACAGGTTTCCTCGCGATGTTTTCCCTCACCGTAAGAGCATCTGATAAACATACATTTAATTTCAAATACCGAAAATCATTGTACCTAAGTGACGGGATTTGAACCTCCAGATTGGAAGGCAACAGTACACACCAAGAGCCACCGACGCTCTAAAAATGTCATTTAGAAAGCAAACATTTTTATAACCTTATTTTCTGACCACAGAT
>PQWD01011773.1:5000-21393 GCA_019425675.1 Leucinodes orbonalis
AGAGAAAAGACTTGATAAGTATAAAAAAGATTAGCGAGATTTGAAAGAAAAAACATAAAGCAAGTTGAAAGAGATATAAAAATGTTAGATGACCCTGATCAAAGCAAAGAAGTAGTCACGAAAGCGTTGTTTGGCGACGTCATTAGTAAGTAGCTGAATGAAAACTATTCCACATTGAAACGTACCAAAGAGAGACAAATCTTTAAAAAAGTTGTTACTGGTAGTGGTCTTCAAAAGTACAAGCACTGGATACTTATGAAAATGAAGTAATTGTGTAGACCCGGTAAAAAATTGAATCTTATTGCCTTAAAAGTACATGTAGCTAAACAGCGTAAAATACCTGATAGTTACAGAAGAGCTGTTCAGATTTTTTAACGAGGATAGTAATAGTAGTATGGCAGCCGGTAAAAAAGAATTTATTACTAGAAACACTGTGAAGAAGCAGAAGATATATCTTGTAAACCAGTTTGAATCTAAAAGATTTTAACTTTTAAAAATACTAGCTACTAAACTTTTTGTCGACTTCGTCTATTTTGGGTTGTGAAACCAAAAACCCAAAACCGCAATACATGTCTGCATAGTTCACGGTAACATGAACATGAAGCTTAGGGCACTAAATGTTTGAAATGAACACTTCCAGTATAACCAAAACAGCCCATAATAATTTTGCAAAAATTTACAGAAATGTTAAGATCACCAGCGAAATATTGTTTACCAATATAAAACCATGAAAGATTTGAAGTCACATTTCAAAGATCGTGAAGTTCTGATCCATGTAGATTTTAGTGAGAAAGATTGTACTATGTACGCAGAAGAAATGCAGGTCTTCATTTCGGCGGATCTCGAGCAGAATTGAGTCAACTGTCACGTTCAAAACAGTCCCCTGATGTGTCAAACAGTCCCCTGCCATGATTTTTTGGAAAATCGCTAATAACTCGAAAAATAACAGAGAGTTTCAGTGGACCTCCTTTTCTATCCAAATTAATAGTTAATTTTCTTGGAAGTAGAATAGAATATATTGGAAAATTTTAAAAATATTGCCAGGACAGCATTTGTATGGGACCTGTACGCGCTTACAGAGAATTGCCCATAAATATATGTCAAATATTTCTTATAGAGATTCGAAGGTTGTGTGTGAAGTCGTCCAATCCGCACTGGGCCCGCGTGGACGACTATTGTCTAATCACCCTATACGGGTAGGCTCGTGCCCCTCGGTGGGGACGTTTAATGAGCTGATGATGATGATTTTTTATAACTTACCTTATCATCAGCTTGCCCGTGCAACTCTTCATTTATCTTCTGCGCCTTCTCGAAGATAGCCTGAGCGTCCCTATCTCTCTCTGTGTCCAGCTCATATGTGGCTGTCGCATTCTCTCTTTGCTGCTGCACTGATAGTGTTGTTCTGCTCTCTACCATCTGGAATAAAATAAAGTATTAATAATAAAATTATATCCCTGACCATCGTCTTAAAATGAACGTGGACAAGACGAAAATCATGTCTAATGCCCATGTCGTACCTATTCCGATGTCAGTTGGAAGTTCTGTCCTCGAAGTTGTAGACGAATATGTGTACCTGGGACAGGTAGTCCAAATGGGTAGGTCCAACTTCGAGGAGGTTTCTCGTCGAATCCAATTAGGATGGGCAGCGTTCGGGAAGTTAAGGCAGATCATTCAAAATGATTCGAAATGATGATGAATGATGATGATCTTTCGTCCAAAATACCCCAGTGTCTCAAGACGAAGGTCTTTGACCAGTGTGTGTTGCCAGTTATGACATACGGAAGCGAAACGTGGTCGCTCACTAAGGGCCTCTTGAATAGACTCAAGGTTGCTCAGCGGTGTTATGGAGAGGGCTATGTTAGGTGTCTCTCTACGCGATAAAATCGAAACGAGGATATCCGTAGGAGAACCAGGGTGACCCGACATAGCCCAGAGGATTATCAGTTGACAGTGGCAGTGGGCAGGGCACATAGTGCGTAGAACCGATGGCCGATGGGGCGGAAAGGTTCTCGAGTGGCGTCCACGTAACGGAAAGCGAAGCGTAGGCGACCCCTGACCATATGGACGGATGATCTGGTTGAGGTGGCGGCAGCAGATGGATGTCAACTGCAAGGGATCGGTCCGCGTGGAAATCATTAGGGGAGGCCTTCGTTCAGCAGTGGACATAATTAGGCTGTAATGATGATGATGATCGTCTTATTTCCCTGCCAGTTTTAGAATCATCATTTTTTTATTTAAAATGGGCTTCCTCTTGAGCACAGACTATCCTAATGGAAGAGACATGCTCTAAGATGGAGCGAGCTCCCCCAGAAAAAGCCTATTCACTCGTTTTTTGAATACCACAGGGTTGTATGTGGCCGGAAACACAGCCGCAGGCAGATCATTCCATTCATTTGCAGTACGCATAACGAAAGTAGATGAGGAACGCTTAGTCCGATATGGGGAATGTCAACTACAAATGGATGAAATCTTGCAGTCCGCCTTGATGACCTATGGTGTTATGGAGACGATGGGATCAGATGTCATAACATAAAATTTGTTTTTCTTGTTAACTTTTTTGTTTATGTTTATATTATGTCTTAGATTTGTGTTCAAAATAAAAGTGTTTTCTTTCTTTCTAATTTTTGTAGATATGATGTTTAAGTTTATAAATTAAATTAAAATTAAATTTTACACAAACGCGCAGACCTTCATAAAATAAGTGTGAGTTGCATGGCACCATCAATTTATAACAAAATCCCGCAAATATTAGGAATATGACCAGTTATCACAAATTTAAAACTGAACTCTATGGCTTTCTTACCAAAAGCTTACTATGACATTAACATATTTTTAAATGATAAAATGGAATAGAACAAATTTATATTATCAATTTCAATAAATTTGACATTTAATTTATATAATTTATTTTTGTTATTTAATTTTATGAGAATGATTATTATAATGAAATTAATTTGGATGACTTTATTTTGTGTTATTAATTTTGATGACTCGTTTGTGTATTTATAAATTTTATTTAGTTCTTAAGGTCATATGCCTATGGCGAATCATGGCTGTTCCTTTAATCATTAACCCACCCTGTATTACCCATGTTTATGAATTATGAATTATTAAAGAATTATTTTAAAGAATTACCTACATATTTGCAATGTATAATACATTGCAAATATTTAGGTTGCCAAAAAAAATATTATGTAAATTTATATACTGCCTATATTAGTAATTACAAATTGTACAAAATAAAGTGCGTTTTTATTTATAAGGCAAACCTTATAGTTCATTATGTGAGTTCAAACAAATATACACTGCATGCGGCTCTGTTTAGGTGTTTGGACTTAATAAAAGCATAAGTCCTGTATTCTGTTTGTGTACCATAAAGAAATAATAAATAAATGCAAATAAGGCCCTGTAAAAGACTTTAAACAAGCATCTAGGTAAAATGGAGTGAAAATTGTTATCTATCATTTAGACCAGTCTTTCCCAAAGTGGGCGATAACGCCCCCTTGTGGGCGCTGCAGGTCTTAAGGGGGGCAGTGAGAGACCCAGAAAGAAAATGATTAATTCAATAATTAATTAATTCAATTTGAAGTTATAGTGGTTCTTAAATAGGTGATAAATGGGGGCGCTAAAAAAATATTTATTCTCAAAGTGGGCAGTAGACAAAATAAGTTTGGGAACCACTGATTTAGACGCTAAGTCCAGTATAGTATAACTAATGTTTATAAATAATAAATCAATATTCACTGAAATTAACACAGCAACATCTAGCCTCAAGTTAAGCATGAAGCCTGTAGTATGAATAATGAACAGACTTATGTATATTTTTTTGTAAATACCTATATATTATACATAGAAAATATCCAGACCAATACAAACAGACATGTTCATGCACACAAATGTTTGTACTACCCGGGGTATCGAACCAGGAACCCTTGGCCGACATTACACCACATGGGTGGTCAAATGGGGTCAAGGGGTAATAACTATGAATATCATGAATGAAATGTACTGTTTCATCTTCACTGCTTTCATTATCCACTTTTGGTTTTAATTTGGGCCCCGAAGTGGACTGAATGTTGGGATTAGCCTTTTGAGGCTTTTTAGTCGGCTGCACAACTGTCTGTCCATCTGAATCAGAGCTGTTCTTTTCTGAAATGGAAATTTAAGCAGTTTTAAACTAGCTAAGGGAATATTCTCACTTTTACAGCTTCTTTCTTTCTTTTATTTATGGATAACTAACATAAAAAACAACAAAAATTACTGTTATTTACTTTTAGAACATAAAAATTCGTTGTAATATTTATGGGCTCCCAAAACATGCACAATTTAATCTATAAAGGAGTTATTTCAAAACTACTTATAATCTGATTTTAAGTTTCACTCTCTGAAAATAACTATTTACTCAAGAAAGAAAGAAAGAAAGAAGAACACTTTCAACACGTTCTTAGTACTTATATCTCGATATAAATACTATTCTCATAAAATTTTCTAAATATAAACAAATAACATACCTATATATAATATATATTGTTAAAATACGGGCATGCATGTAAGAGTTAAAGTAATAAGATATACATTTTAAATTCATAACAAACGTACTTAAAATAGGTAATATATAGAAGGGTATGTAAGATATATATATATATATATATATATATATATATATGAAATAAATAGACAGTGACTCATATTTGTGATTTCTGTCTAACAAAAGTGTGACTCAATTTAATTTTAAATGTACTATATTGCTGATGGATATTTTTGAATAGATATGATTTTTATTGATAATATTATATTTATTACCTTCAGAAGACGAAGCTTTACGTTTTCTACCGCCCCTGTTTCTTATATTGCGTTTTTTAAACGTTGAAGGCACTTCAACTTCTACGTCTGACATTTTAATTTGCTTTATTTCAACACCTCAATGTCCATACCTTTGAATATATAGTGCTAATTACACACTTGAATAGATAGGTGCACTCACACATTCATTAGCAATAGTTTAATAACAATTACATCATAAGTGATTCTAATAAAATTTGAGAAAGCCAACAAAACAACAACAATGAATATGTAGTCTATGTTCCTTTTCAGCGTATTTACTGGTTACCTACTTACCTCCCTGGTAGTGAGAATATTTTTAAAGTCAAATATTAATATCAATCTGTAGTTTGTACTGCGTCAAAACAATATCAAAAATGTGTAGAATAGGAACATGGCTAAAAAATGCCGCGTTCCATTCTACGTAAAACTGTTAAGTGTCATTTCTTTAGCTTCTCGTAGATAGCATGCTGTGCGGGAAGGCTTATATTGATGATGATGATAAACTAGATATCTGTTGGGTATACCTATGTACTACAACTTACGTTATTTTCGTAAACCGATAGAATATAATTTCTATATTCTGAATCCTGACTGTTAGAAGGTTAAGTGTATTAATGGCAAAACGCGGTAAGAGCACGAATGTGTGCAAAATTTAATAAAACTGTTGAGACCACAGTATTAGTAATACCAGATTTCTCTTATTATTCATTCTATGATTGAGACCCACGATCCTATTTGCGCTTTTTTCAATAAGTGGGATTGTAGCCCTTATTGAAACTACCTCCTGTAGGTTAACGATCGTCGATAGAATTTCGGTGTTGAAATGTTATGCGATTTACTTACGTGCCCTTTGAAATATTAAGGTCGTGTGAGTCGTCGAGTAGGTATAATATAAAATACATGTGTTCCGGACTAGTGGGTGAAGCAGGCTATCGCAGTATATTATTGGATATTATGATATAGCATCTTCACGTCACAAGTTAGCAAATGCACTGTGTTCCTTTGCGGGATCACGGGTGTATTGCCAGTTACTACCTTATCGATTGTTTGGTTGGCTTGGTTGTTTAGGTACATACTTTTAACATTAAAAATGTTTCCCATATGAGAATTGATAAGATATAGGTCAATCATAAAAAGGTCTTATCTATTAAGCAAAATCTCTTCTCATTGCTCAGGAATCTTTTTAAAACTCAATCTAAAAATGTCTTTATTCAAATAAATCTTTTAATCTTGTACCGCCAATCATACTTTCTATTGAACCCCAGCAGTCCACAACTGGATGTAATTCTTTCTTATTTTGCGTCATATATCCCGGTCCTCCGCTTTCCCCATCCAGTCTACAGTTCTCCACCACTCTTTCGCCTATGTGTACCTGGGACAGGTAGTCCAAATGGGTTAGTCCGACTTCGAGAAGGAGGTTTCTCGTCGAATCCAATTAGGATGGGCAGCGTTCGAGAAGTTAAGGCTGATCCTTTCGTCCAAAATACCCCAGTGTCTCAAGTCGAAGGTCTTTGACCAGTGTTTGTTACCAGTTATGACATACGGAAGCGAAACGTGGTCGCTCACTAAGAGTCTTTTGCACAGACCCAAGGTTGCTCAGCGTGCTATGGAGAGGGCTGTGTTATGAGTTTCCCTATGCGATGAAATCCGAAACGAGGATATCCGCAGGAGAACTGGGGTGACCGACATAGCTCAAAGGATAAGCAAGTTGAAGTGGCAGTGGGCAGGGCACATAGTGCGTAGAACCGATGGCCGATGGGGCGGAAAGGTTCTCGAGTGGCGCCCACGCAACAGAAAACGAAGCGTAGGCTGATTCCTAACCAGATCGGTCGGATGACCTGGTTAAGGTGGCGGAATGGATGTTGGCGCTGTGTGAATGTAGTGGATATTTTATTAACTTTAACCCATTTAAAAGCTTAAGACATAAAAAAAATAATATTTCACCTGAAAAAGAAAACTTGTTCAGGCGACTAGATGGACTGAAATAAAATTTATCACGAACATGGTTCACTCTAGACATAGAAGTCTCCCCCAGTGGCGTGCACTCATATTGCATGTAGCAGTGCATACCTTATGCGTCCAGATACCCGGGAAAATCGCATACATCATTAAATAATTCCACTTGATTCGTCCATTTCAAGATTTCGAAACCATAGGCGTTCTGCTGATAACCCCAAACATCTACCCCGGTAACCGGCACCCCGCTCCAAAGTTTAAAGACACCGACCAAAACACGGTAAAAATATAACATTATTGTGTCATATGCGATACAAGTAGTCACTTTGATACCTATTCATAAGTTCATGTGTACGTCACTGAATCTCCATTTTGCGCCAGATATCCCGTCCTCGCTTTCTATCAGCTAGTAAAATACCGGATAAAAACCTAACATCTGTTGTCTCGGGTGACCGGGCGCAGTGCGGCATTGATGAAGAAATAACTGTCTATCAGTTGTTGGTCACCCTTTAATGCCGCTCTGTCATTGCGCTGGCGTAGCTATCACTTACCATCAAGGTGAGCGTCCGCACGACCGTCCTGTACACTCTATTAAACATTAAAAAAGCCTCCACCAGCCGGAGTCCGTTCTCGTAATCCGTTACCCGTCAGTCCATTAGGTAGGAGGTCCTACGCCAAGTCGCTTCTTTCTTAAGGTCAATAATTAAAATATTATCAACCTGTGACGTCATCACACTTCGACGCATTACGCATGACTTTTATCTCAAAAAAAGGTGGCCGTCGAAATAATATTTGTCAAAACATCAAATAACAAGATTGTGCGTAGTAACAGCATAGATAACTGGTTATAATAAATCTATGACTTCCCAACTTTACAATAGGCCTTGATAACTTAAAGTCACATATAAATATTATCATCAAGTTATCTTGTGTCATTATTGTTTTCGGGAAAGTTTTTGACAAATATTTGAATGCAAACTTAGGGTCGTGGGTAGGGCTGCCAACCATACTTTATAACAAAGTATCGTACTTTATTTAGAGTTAGTATAATAGCTACATAAAAAACAATAAAATCATGGCAAAAACAATACAATAGAACAATGGAATTGGATCTGAACGTTGTACTGTGCATGCGTGAAACAAATACGCATACATGAGTACGTATCAAGAATATTAATATAACCCACATGAACCAAATGTCTACAAGCAAATGAACCAACGATCCCTACTTGCCAAAATTTCCCATACTCCTATGCTAAAATTTAATAACAAAAACGTAAAAATATAAAGATCCCGAACACACAACCCAAAGCTTAAGTTGATTAAAGCCCTAAACAAGTACCCCATAGATCCGCCATACCTACTAATACAAGAGGTTGATAAACCCCACTATAAGACAAGGAGTGACGTGGCTGCCGCCCCCATGATAAGGCCATTTAGCTGAGAAGCCATACAACAACCAACACTTTCAAACTAAAACACAGAAGAAATAACAAACCACCGAAAAACAAAAGAAAACCGTTCTGCGAAAACATACAACTTACTCCTACCATAAATACACCTTCTTACCACTGTTCCTCAGCCAAACCCAGCTCCAAATACAAACCAACCGCAAAGTAGCCTACATGTGGAACTACAAAAAAAGTTGGCAACCTTGTCAGTGGCCTGCCAATGACAAAGCTTGATGACATCTTTCCAATTCAATCTTCATTGAAGTCAATAATAAGCTAAAAAATTCATTCCACATCTACAAACAGTTCGTTTTCCTCAGGTGGATGGTACGTGATTTTGACAATATCTAGGCAAGCGAACCACCCAACAGAATATCCAATTCATACTATAAATGCATACGCCATTCAAATATAACACTACGAACAATCAAACATGGATTATGTACGAACGGAAATATTAATATTTATTAGGACATGTTACGACATCACACTTATTACATTACAATAATGATATACGTAAGCGATACAAACAAGTAGTGATGCCTCATACAAACGCCACGACGAGCACAAGCGACATGGAAGCAGTTTTGCAAATTAAAGTTAAACAGAAAATAAAAATTGTAAGGGTAAAAGTGAGCGGCCAAGATCAAATGTATTAGTAGAGGCCCTCATATAAATTAACTAGTATGCGCATGCCACGTTGTGTAGATACTCTGGCACTTGTACATGCATAGCTACCTCCTGACCTAGCGCAGCTGCTACGGCAGCAGAAAATGCAAATTCCAAAAATATAAAGGATTTCGGTAACAAATGTATTTTGTGCCGGTAAGCGATTGAGGACCATGGGTCCTTGCGGCCAAACGAGGCCAAAATATTTGTTAAAAGATCTGTCGGTGGCGTTTGAGCTGAGGCTATGGGGACTCCAAGCTGGCACCTAAGGATGAAACGAGACCACTGAGGTATCATACTGTATACTCGATACGTATCGGTTGTCAAGTATCGATACGTACACGGTATTAATTGAAAATATCGATATTACTCGTATTGAATTATCTTTGGAAAATTTCAAGTAAAAAAACTTAAAAGAAGAGTGCAAACTTTATGAATACTAAAAAGTATATTTATTACAAAAAGTAAAAATATAGTTGAGTATTCCAAAAAATTGAATGTTGCAATGTTAGGATGATTTCTGAGCAATTATTGTTGAGCCAGATTGAAAAAAAAACTCAATTGCAAGGTCCTAAATGTAGGTACTAGTTTAAACCCATCAACAATAGTGTCTAAAAAACCCAGCAAAAACAACTACGCAAGAAGTAATAAGAACAAGACTTAAACCAAAACCGCATTAAGAAATCAATCTTAGATAAAGAACAACAGTCAAAGTCCAAAGTACAAAACACATTGATATTTCAAATTAGTCCTTCAATTAGACTTAAAAATTCTTAAGGTGCAGGCTGGAAAGCCCAAATAAATTAAGGCCATCGACTTTCATGAGTTGTTTGTATCTGTGACACGAAATCAAAATCTTCGTGATCATAGGTTGAACCAAGAATAGTACACGAAATATATTCCATTATTTTACTTTTTGAGACACTTGCCACGAGCATCGGTGGTCAGTGTTGGACTGTCGCCTTCCTACCGGAGGGTTAGCGTTCAAATCCCGACACGTACAATTTGTATTTACGAATTTTCGAAATATTGTACGTATCCACGACTTTTACGGTGAAGAAACACATACAGAGAACCCGACGAGGAACCTTCATGCAACCCTGCACAGGCAAGAAGGAACAAAGGGAAAAAAAATTGAATCGCAGAACAAAGGCTTGTGCGTGAGACCTGAAGTCTCAGTGCCCAACCAAAAATCACCGACACAAAATCGAAGAAAGAACCTGCAGGCAAACCACCAAAACACAAAACAGACACACCGCACAACCCGTGCGAGAACAGACAATACAAAAAAACCAAAAAAGGGACCACAACTAAAAATAAACCAACCACCAACCATAAATAAACGAGTAGGACATGTGAAGTGCCACTCGAGAAGGGGAACGCCAAAATATCTCAACAAAATAGACCTAAGATAGACAAACAAATAAAAAATAATCCAGACAACCGTGAATCCCGAACTGAACCAACACTACAAAAAGACGACAACCACACAAGAACCAAAACAATTAGACAAATAAAAAGAAAAACACTTCTGGGAAAACAATTTAAAAACATGAGAAACCGAATTTATTATAAAACTCCACGTGAACACCAGTAAACTCAAGACCTGATATGGCACAGTACAATGTTTAAACCAAGCCATAAACTAAGAAATTAAAACCAAAAGTATCAGAAAATAGCCAAAAATACTTGTATCGTATAAAAGTATCGAGTATGTACTTGGTTAGTTACTAATATCGTTTCATCTGTAAGCATTGCTATCAGCGCGGAATACTCCCACCGTAAGAAATATATAAGGGGACCATGCCGCGGCAGGCCGCCAAACCTTCGACTTGTTGATTCCATTTTGCCAATTTGTAACTAATAAAGAGGTAATAATTGTTTCTCAATTAATAAATAAATCATTAAGTATAACTTGAACTGAGCCTATATAAATAAGTGTAAATTAGATATGGTGTCAACCCCGTCTGACAATACCTACACCAAACAATAGTCCAAGTTCCCACGGGCAGAGCTACAACACGTATTAAGTAATAACATAAACACACCAATACCAGTTCCAGCAATGCCTACTAAAACCAAGGTGATTTCTATGTCTATTCATGCTCGTATTACAAAAAAAAGGTAACTACAATTATAGTTTATCCTAAGTGTTAAAGTACCCGTAACCATACAAGGCATTACAAGACAATACAAAGAACAATAGCGACGAAGACTCCGCCAGTCCGAAGAACGCCACGAGTGACAGTACATGAAGAACTAAACTATTAACCTTAAAACACATTACAATTACGCATATATCATAATAAGTAAATCATCTTGTTTATGTACCTTTACCGTTCAAGGTACAATCTCCTGCTTTTCGAAGAATTCATCTTTAGTATCAATATAGTTAAAGCCCATGAATAAACACACGTACATCCAACATACAGCAAGAACTACTTTTCAAGACCTAACCTAAATCAATTTATTATCAAGCCTTCTAGAAACTCGATTCTGAACAATAGAGAAACATCCAGACAGGCCATACGACTAAGGAAAACTAGGAATAAAGGTAAAACATCTATTTAATCAGTTAAATGTACAGGACCGGTGACAGACAACACATCACCCAGATCTCTGGTATAAAGTAATATACGCCTGAACACAGACAGAGACCAAGGCACCTTAAGAAGGAGAACCAACAACTGAGTACCAAGATACAGATCATTATACTCGTGTAATGCCACCACAAATGACGACAACAGTTTGTCATTTCATAACCCAGATAAATTTTAACAAGACTACAGATTTAAACTATATAATTAATATTTCCCCGGACGATGATCGGCAGCGTGCAGTTGTCTAGCACTCGATACCTAGCACGACTAAGTAAAACGACCGGCTACTACAACCCCATAAGCTGCCCATCATAATCCGACTACGGCAACCTATTATACTCCACTGCTGAACCGCGAGAAACCGCCTCCCAATGATTTCGCACGTAGACCGAGCCCTCCGCAAAGTGACATCCATTCTGCCCTGCCCGCACACATTCCCTAACGCAGTCCCATAACTCTTCCCACGTTGGACTCTACCACCTTGAAAATACTGAGTCATACTTGGACCAGAGGTACCAAATACCCGTAACCAGATATTCGTCCCTAAACAAGAGTGATATGCTCTATAATCGATTGTTCGCCCCGTATAGAGGGCACTGTAGCTAGCGAATTACAGCCACGGGGTCCCAATCCAAGCAGGGGACCCCTAACATCACTCGTTGTCTCAGGTGACAGGGTCTCGACAGCCTACAGCATTAGATGGAGGATCCACTAGCAACCACCGCCCGTCCCTCCCAGTCCGCTTCGGCTACCAATCCACCATGCCCGCCCACCCCAATGTCACTTGCCCAGGCGTAATCAAGCCTCCCTCCCCACATCAGGTGAGCGTCTAGAACCGTTCTGTGCAACTTATACATGCAAACCACAAAAGAAAAAACTACCCAACCAAACCAATCCACAAACCGAAACATAAGAACCGGGTCAGGTTGTCCTCCTCACCTCAACGGAGATTGGCCCTCACCCTGCAGATCGAAGAAGAGACTTCTCACCACAAACCTCCCAACGCAGAACAGACCGTGGCAACCCACCAATGAGACCCGCCAGATAGCTCTCAGCCTTAAAACATTCCTGACAACAACAGCACAACAAGCGCGGGCGAATCCCAGACAGACGGACTCGAACCTCGCTTAGGGCGTTGCGGGGAGGGCTAGTAGCCAGTTCTCACAGAAATAAGTTGCGAGCGTCGGTGGCCTCATTGGTATAGACTGTTGCGTACGATTCACCCCCAGTGCTCCACTCATCAGGATCCATTAACCAATCCCCACGAGGGACGTCGAGCCTACCCAGTAATTCGGGCATAAGGGCCTATAGTCTACCACGCGCGCCACAGTGCGGATTGGCCGACTTCACGCGCATCCATTGAATCTCTTTACAGGCGTAACGCCGAATAAACGTACAAATTATTCCGAAAATTCTAAAATGCATTAGTACGTGGCGGGATTTGAACCTGTTCTCTCGAGATTGGAAGGCAAAATTCCATACCAATGAACCATCGATGCTAGCATATGTCGACTAGGAAATACCAAATCAGATATAAGGATAGTCAGCACAAAAAATACAGGAAAATAACATAAAAATATGTCTATAATATAACTCGATGTACTCTTATCCGATCTTGTTATCTAACAAACAGCAGACACTTAGGTATATCCACTGCATAACAAAGTGTGACCGCGGCACAATTACTGTGTACGAAGTAAATAACTGCAGGTTGCTCACGCCTTCTAATTGATAGCAAGGAAAGCGTATGAACAAAGGGGCAATTAGTGGGAATTGGAAATCCTACAGCGAAACAACGCTAATAATAACTGTCCTCCTCTGCTGCATCAAGACTCCTCTCCTCTCCAAATAATATATAATTTTAACATATTTATTTTGACGACCCCTTTGGTGTTGCGGCTGAGAGGTCGGCTGCAACACCAAGGCGCTTCCGGGTTAGAGCCCGAGGGCCCAGTACAACATTCTCGTGTGCCCATAAACATGTCTGTTTCCGTAATGCGCCCTCTGAATGTCTCTCTCCAGTCTATAAAATAAGTAATGTATCTATACAACGAAAAAGAGAAATATATAAGTATCGCCATTCCAACCTCTGTTTAAGCTACCCATAAACAGCTTCAGCGCTAACTGGGCGAATGCGCCCTGTACCCTGAAACTTCAGTGGAGAATTTCAATTATTATAGCTATGGGAAAAACTACAAAGAACAGACCCAATACAGACAAGACTACCGAGAACCTCGGGCCGTAATGGAGCAGACGAGTTTGGAGTGAAGACCGGCTAGGCAAGCGTAGCGTAACGCCCTCGGGCACCGATGGAACTTTCTTGGACACTGCCCTGCGTCTGTCACCGAGACGACAGATGTTAGATATCTTATACCCGGTTAGTTTACAATGTTACTATATACTTTAGGTAAGAAAACTAAAGTACACATAGCCGCCGATCAACAATTGAGTGCAGTGGACTGATCACGTAGTCGCAGAACCTTATGGCCGTGTAGCAACGAGTTCTGGAGTTGGAAACCGTCTCGCAAGCGTAGCGTTAAATCGAAAGGACCGAGGGACCGACGACTTGCGAAAGGTCGCTGGGGAGGCTGGATGAGAAAAAAGCCAGGAGCAGGTAATCTGCCGCAAAATGGAGGAGACTTGTCCAGCAGCGGACTGCGATAGGTTGAAGAGAGGGCATTTTTCAAACCCTTATTATTCGTTTCGTTGTAAAATTAAAACCTTCTTCTGCTCTCGAGAGGAAACTGCGCACCAAACAAAGATCAAAGGTCGTGCGTGAGGTGGCCAACTACATTGGGTCCGCGTGGATGACCAAACCGTACACCCTGTACGGGTAGGCATTTGCCCCTCGATTGGGACGTATATTGAGCTGATGATGATAGATTTGACGACCTATTTGGTGTTGCGATTGAGACATCGACTGCGACACCAAGGTTCGGTTCATCTCGCCAGTACAAACATTTGTCTGCGATGAACATGTCTGTTTGTAATGGTCTGGCTTTGTTCTGATGTTATATATATATTATTATATTGCGTGTATTCTATATCACCAACAAAAAACAATTCAAGTATACATTGACTAATGATGTGTGCGTCGCGGCGTATAAAAAGGCCAGAGCTCAGCGATAAAGTTTACCATTGCAGCCGCTTGATTTCAGCTACAGCCAAAGTTAACATAAACAACCATCAACAATTGACGCGCAATAGAGCGACTATGCTTGGAGTCTCTCTAGGGATAAGATCAGAAATGATGTAATCCGTAAGAGAACTAAGTTTACCGACATAGCCCCGCCGGATCAGCAAGGTGAAGTAGCAGTGGGCTGTCACGTATTCGCAGAACCGATGGCCGTTGAAGCAGACCGAGTTACTAGGGAGGGAGACCCGCGTCTTGGCAAGCTAGCGTAGACGCCCTCCGGCCCGATGACCCGACGATTGCTAAGGTCGCTGGTGAGAACCTGGATGAAAGGCGGAGGACCGGGATACTGGGCAAAATGGGGAGGACCCGAGTCTGCAGAATAAGCAAATAGGGTTAAAGAGATAGAGAGAGAAGAAATAAATAAAATAAAAAGTAAAAAAATTGTCGGTACATTTATTTTGATGCGATTCAAGATCTTTTAACCATACACAAATGCAATTATATTAAAGACCCATACATAGAACTAACTTACTACCAAAGGCGAAACGTCTCTTGCCTCCGCTCGTCTGCATTTCCATTAAATAAGCCTTTTAAATGTTCTTAAAAGTGAACTTTGACGGAGCGGCTCTTATCGCGGAGGAATATTGTTCCAGCCACTTAGTCGCTGGCTAGCGTAAACTACCTGTAAATCCACAGTCCTATGTATATGCATCGCCAATGTGCTCTGTGCAGACTGATATCATGTGCGTATTTACAAAAAAAATATAGATGTATGTTATCGTTGTTTAGTACCATAATACAGGCTCACGCTTACTTGGGGTTAGATGGCGCTGTGTTAATAATCAGGGATATCCACTGATTTAAACTACAGCCCATCATATACATATTATACACATACATACACCATGTATTTATTTATAAATCAAATATGATAATGCGGTCAATACTGTGCCACTTGCCTTGAAAGCCTGTGTCTTGCAGTGAGCCGTTATAGACTGATGATGATTTATTTAAGTACCTAGCAGACCTTATACGCAGTCTCCTTCAGAAAAATAATAATTTTATCGCATTGATATTTAGTACCAATATTACAGCCAACAAATTCCATTGCAAACCAGGAAAATGCTTGCCCAACCACAACGGATAATCTAGAAAAACGTTAAGCATTACCATCTCGTAATCGAAAGCTGGCTTTCGAAAATCTGACATACCGTCACAACGAGAACGCAACCATATTCAACGTCAAAACATCCATTTGCTTTACAAAAACACGTGCAGTTACAACCTTTTTCATCTGAGGCGATACTTCGCAAAAGTGGTATACCATTTCCAAACGAGAGCACGGTTCCTGGACGCCTCGGAACGACGTATCCTTTAGTATAAAACGCGATGAGTTACGACGTTTTTCCTCTCGCGCCGTCTCTGGCAAAAGTAGTATACTATTTTCTGTGGTGCGACAACGAAACGTCGCGTGCGCAGTGGTATATGGTGGCAGTTACGACGTTTTGGTTTTGAGCCGCACATCGTCTGGCCATAAGCGATTCATATTACGTAGGCCGTTACACCGCGATGTGAATTTCCTAATGTGGATTAAGGTGTGGATTTTTAAATGATTTCGCGTGTTTACATTTTGATTGGCATTTGTTTTTAGGACACTCAAAATTTGATGACTTGCGAAAGGTCATCATCATCATTACAGCCTAATATGTCCACTGCGGAACTAATGATTTCCACGTGGACCCATCCCTAGCAACTTG
>PQWD01011774.1:0-24209 GCA_019425675.1 Leucinodes orbonalis
CATAGAAATTCCCACCGAGAAGCAAGACCGCCCCTAAAAGGGTGTACAGGCCGCAGTTGTCCACACAAGCCCTGTGCTGATTGGCCGAATTCACTGGTATGTACATATATTGACGATTATAAAAAAGAGAAGGTTTAATAATAATAGACGTATTCATTTACGAAGTTAGAAATTAAAAACCTTATTTTCATCTTTCTTGATTAGCTCGACTCAGCTGAAGGAATTTTACTATGCTCTTATGTTCCCCGAAAAATTCAAGGTATATTAGGACCAGGGGGATTTTCTATCTTGTGCTTCTTTTAATCGTTGTTTAAAAACCAGACATAAATATCCATAATATTCATAAACTATTACAAAAGAAACCAAATAGGTAAACCCGTCTAATTATTACGTCGGAATGGTGTCACTGAAACCATTCCAATACGTAAGTTATCAATATAAGTGTAATGCTTTAGTAAATGGAGATAAATCTATAGAAAGTGCAAGTTTAATATGAATTCAATTCACCAAGTACATTTATGAACAAAAAAAAACAATGTATAACTCGGGTACCGCCCAACTTATTGGTTCATGATTACGCAGCAAAAAATTGCTTATTTTTTATAACACAATAATCTTTGGCGCAGGTTAGCACTGACCGGAATTCGAACTCATTTAGAACTGAATAGGCAACCGGATCTGGCTTATTATAAATCGTTTAAATAGAGTAAAATCCATTTTTCATATGTGTTGCTCAAGACAAAAAATCGCATTAATTTCTGTTGAAAATGGTTATAACAGTATACTTAGAAAACCAAATTTTAATGCAAGAAGAGAGGTGAATATTATCATTAAGAATATTGCTAGATTCATTTCCAAACATGCTAACATTGTACCTAATGCTTTGGATTGGTAACACACATGAGCATATTATTTCTTCAGACTACAATCGCCGTAGGTACCACCGCAGTACTAGATATCATCCGTAAAATAGAAGTGTTTTGCACTTCTGTATTTTCGGATGACGGCACTGTAGCTAGTGAAATTACCGGATATAAGAGACCTAACATCTGTTGTCTCGGGTGTCGGCGCAGTGCGGTGTTCGTGGAAAATAATAGCTGTCCATGAGTTGTTGGTCTCTATCAAGGCGGCTCTGTCAGGGCGTATCACTTACCATCAGGTGAGCGTCTCAACCGTCCTGTGCACTTGGTAACATAAAATCAATCTTTAACGACTACTAAACCAAACAATCCGCAGAAGGGCCAGTAGGTGGGTTGTGCATGCCCAATCTCCCTATGCAAGTAAGAATATTATAGGCCCATTACATACAAACCGTACCAGTGCAGTTCTACTCGTATATTGTAATTGATCGAGCCGTTCCATTAATCATGTTTGATCATTTCGATTTCTAGGTTAAGGAGTCTATTGATACATTGACTTGAGTCAGCTCAAAGATCCTTTAAGAAATCGTAATATATTATTGTTGATGATAATATTGTAACGTTATTATAATTTATACACTTTCATCTATGCAATAGAGATTTCCATACAAGAAAACCTTATACACGGTCTCTAAGTTATAACCAATAATTGACGTATCACAAACGGAAAATCTTTTTGTAATGATGAAATGCTGAGAAGCCACTGTCGTTTTAGATTTATCAATAACATGCCAAGCAGGATACCGATAATTTCAATAATTTACTATAATGCCTGGGCACAATTGAACATATTCCAATGACAAGAATTAGAAATATCATATACAGTCTTACTAACAACTTTTAAAACCATAGAATCTCGTACAAAAAGATATTATATGATAACATAAAATAATTCATACCGAATATGAATCAAACTATGAAGAACTTCAAACAAATAATTAATGTAACCATGGAGGTAAGTTTCACAATAATTAAACCTTTCGTTTCAATATAATTACTTTAATTTGTATGAAAAAATAAAGAGATAAGTGCATTATATTTCGCTAGCAAATTATTTCATTGTAACAATGTAACTATGTGTTACACAAGGTCTTAACAAAACAAACAATATAGAGTAATGGCAACCATAATGACCGCATCCTAGGAAAGCTTGTTATATTGTATTTGCAGCAAATTGGCGCTATGTCAAATTCTTTATATGTTATTATTTTATACCGTAGGGACGTTTAAGAGATGCATGTGCGTAGCTCACGAGCCTAGGATCGTCCCAGAATGACTCAAACGTTAGGGCGTTGCACTAGGATAATATATGTCAACTGAAGTAAACCAATAACCGTAAATAAAAATAATATTATCCGCTTGGCTCAGTCGGAACTCACGTCCCGCAAGCAATAGGTTTTCCCGCTAAACATTCGTTATGCTTTCCTTCAAGTCCCTGTCTCTTGACATGACAGATACTAATCTCATATACTTAGGAATTTGTCTAGTTAGCATCTCCCTAAAACGGCGATTCTATCTACTACCTATGGTCCTAGACAAATCAGTATCTAGGCAAAACTAAGTACAAAAAGTAAACCTAGGCCTGACTCAACAGCAGAATGTATACTCAAATCATATATAAAGCAAGAACACACACTATTGATATTTGTGTATCGAAACACGATACACAAATATCAATAGTGTGTGTTCTTCAATGAATACCATTTCATCATTCATTCATAAATCTTGTATAAAATTAAGCTTCGCATTAAATCATAATATATTACTGCCGATTATTATTAATAATTCAATCCAATTCACTGAACTTATCCGACAAAAGTCCAAACATACGTAATACGTATAACTTTAGAGGACTACGCGTATTAATAGTACGGCCAATTAAAATTTGGTTCCGCTACTCACACCTCGGTCAACAGCCCATTTAATTAACATTACCAGGATAAGCAGACCCCGCAGGCCTTTGACACCAAATGCAAATATACGTTCAACTTACACTGGACTCATCTTGACCTGCTGTTTAAAGTTCCTACGCTTATTAATTACTTGGTGTCAACTACAATCTCCCCGAAACTCTCAACGAAATCGAACTTGATCAATAAGTTAAACTGGATAAAACTAGTAAAAGGAGTATGATTACGTAACAATATTATGTAAACATGTCAGTCAGCTTAGATTGATAATGGTAATATATGTAAGTCAATGCGTAATTCATGCAAAGGAACGTATTCAAATTCCGATGTAATTTGAATTAAGAACGAAAACTGCCATTGATAAAATATTAAATATAAAAAATAAAAGAAAAAAACTTTATGGAAATTAGTGGACATTTATTACACACACCGCTGTGTTTTCTTACATCACATAAATAGCTCTCTGAGAATTATATTTTCCTTTGTTACGTACTGGTTTAAAATTTTGTTTTGCTAAGGCACTGCTTAGCTACAAGTACATACATTTAGTTTACTCAACATTCAACTATCATCCTCATCATCTAAGCGTTTGTCACGGTTATATTCGGAGCTTGCGCCCCGAAGCTCAGGATGTGCTCCATCGGGCTCAACTTTCGATAATATCAAGTACGTATTTTCTGAATAACATACAAAACACACAGCATTTGGCTTGGTACACCAAGCATAACCAGGACCAGTACGCTATTTTTAAGTAAAGCCCTGGTGGGAAATCAAAAATTACCAACGAATAACAAGTACATTTCTATTTACCTTATGAATTATTCTATAAATGGTTCAATGAAATCCTATTAATGTTCTATATAATAATAAACACGATTTATTTCGATTGTAACTAGTTTTCCTTCGACTTCAATGAAGGACACTACAATACGGATACACATAGTAAACCCGATGACTTAATATTCATCCTACATTATTGCGGTGTGGGAAGTATGTCAATATATCTAATAAATTGTAACCTGATTTATATATTGCAATTAAATAAGCTCGTCAATGCGTGGCGTCATTTTCATCCTACGCTTGAGTTTTGTTACATTAATTGACTTGAACGAAATAGCAATTAGGCACCTTTAATGGTAAGTTTAGATGGCCATTTGTGACGGTCAAACACCAAGTTTAAAAATGTTTGGTTTGAGGAAACTTTGATTGCTTTTTATTTACGCGTAGGTACATTCATTTTGATATTTCCATAAGATTATTCTATAAGGATCTTGCTCTCGTTTTTTTATGCCTAACACACATTACAGTGCAGGCTGGGAACACACTTTGGTTTCTGCTTCAGGAAAACTGTTGTATCATACAATACAGTTTTCATTTACCAACAAGAATACTATATTGTTAGCTTATTTCATCAACAAGCTTGGTTTGGCAGGCTGCACCACGGATGGATGAGGTAGGTTTCACCCTCAAAATTAAGAGGCGTTTTTACATTGAAAAATGACAAGTGACTAATTTCCTTTCTTGATACAAAGAATTGACATATTAAATAATGTATAAAAACTTATACATATAGTGTGCTGGAAACACTATAAAAACCTATTGTTTGCGAGACTTAAGTCGCAGTTAAACAACCAACTTTGTGACCTAAATAAATATACCCACATCTCTTTGCTTGTAACGATAACTTCTAATAGAGCCATTGAGCCCACCTTCTTTAGGAAGTTAGTAATGTAATCATATAGAATATTAAGAGATTAAGATTACAATGCGATATGCAGATTCGGCAAGCGGTCAAACAAATTAAGTAACATCGAACGCAATTCTAAGCTGTAGCCGCGGAATACAAACTGTGGTTTAGGTAAGTAAGCGGTCCGACACCATAACAGAACAGCTTTCGTGCTATAGATTTTGACGCTACGCGTGTAAATTTGCATTTTTGAAAGTGGAGTACGAAAATTGGTTCACGGTGCGTAAGTGCGGTGCTGAGAATGTGATATACGGTTAGGGTTGCCATCTGTCTCGCTTTAGTCGGAAATGTTTGGCTATTTTGGTCAATATTTATACTCATCCAATTTTTTATATGAAAATATATTACAAAATTTGATAAAAATTCGCTTTTAAATGTTTCCATCATAATAATCATTTCCGCAATTTTAATGTATCTTTCACGTTTAATATCAAACCAACTTTAAGTATGACAGTAACTTGTGTTATAAAAATGCTAGAAAAAAATATTTTTTTGTGTTTCTATAGATCTGAATAAAAGTGAATGTAATTCAATGTATATTTTAATTCGGTAAAGTTAATCAATGTATTGACAAGCTTTTTATATGCTCCTGAAATACGCAAGCCTTCCCACACTGCATAGTTTTGTGGCAGTAAGTGAAGCGTGCTTAAAACGGATTGGTGAGTGATACTAGTACCATCCTAAGATAGTAGTAGTACCAATGCCATTAGAACATATGTTGTGGCGATTTCCATCGATGACGTACCAGTGCTATAGAAATTTTCATGATCGTTTACACTACATACTGGACGAGGATTTAAAGGGTGCTTTTAACATTTACGGCAAAATCAGTATGTTATCAATTTTGAGTCAGGTCATTTCCTTAGTGTACGCTGTGTGTAATAGCACAGGATTTAGTTAGGCATAGCAGGAGAAATGCAACGCATTATTTACCATGCAGAATTGAGACATCATTTCAATATTATAGACAAATATATAGGAAGATAAACTTGGGCTTGCAAGGCGAAATTAAGATATCTATGTTAATTTGTCATAAGTTTCTCTTAAATTATTCGACGAAATTTGGTTCATAAGAACCCGGATGAACGCTGGTTAGAACGCTAGTCGAAAGCAATTACTCTAAGAGAACTTCAATTGTCTAAAGCGGTAAATCTCCCAGATAGTTGCTTTGTCTAACGGAGTGAAAAATATTTTTCTCACCTTTTTTAGAAGTTGGCAACCCTATTCGGTGATATGTTACGGTAGGTATGGTAGGGCTGTCAAGTGGGGTGCGCTGTGGGCTGCGCGCGCGCATCGTGGCTGCAGTCTTAAGCTGAGCGCGCAGCTCCCGAGTCGCTTCCACACCGTAAGTGTTGTGTAGTGTTCCACGCATGCTAGCTTACGCATCGCGACTTACTGCTTGGCGATTTTATACATTGGTCGTACGTGTTTGAAATTCAAGGTGTGTTTTTTTTATTGTTTTTTTTATTTGTCAATCAGTCAATCAAGACTGTGGATCCTTTTGCAATGCGTTAATGTAGATGTATCTTAACGGAATATAAGATATTTAATTATTGAATATAATTATTATAAACAACGTAACTGTATAAGTATATTTTACATGTTTAAGCTATAGGTATTATAAAGTTTGAAAACTGTTTGTGTATTGTATTCACTTGATAATCATGAAAAACGCAGCCATTACAAGCGCGCAGGAAAAGTTTCCGCGAAAATTATTTATGAACTTTATTAAATTAATGAACGTTATTTTTTTTGAAAAAAAAAAATGTAGCTATAAGGCAATGTAATCCTACCATTATTTTATAAACCTACCGCAAATTTGTTGCCCCACAAAACGCGTAGGTGTACCAATAAAAATGATTCATTATACAACATTAGCTTAAGCTAGAACAAGAATGCCTTATTTTGGAAATACAGTTTCAAATCAATTAGTAAGAACCAATTATGGATACAAGTAAAAATTAAAAACCTTTTTAATGTAAAGTTTTTTTGACATTTTTTTTAAGCAACATTATCTAACATATAACATAAAAGTTATTTAGTTTTCTCAGGCTCAGTTGTAATATTCTTTTTCAAACAAATTTACGGCTGAGTTGGAAGAACCAAGGTCAATATTTAGGTTGTCTCCAAAAAAACTGTTGAATTTGACAGTCATTGAAATTAAGAGATAAAAATGTACATTTTTTGACAGTAGCATGTATTATGTTATTTTTATAAATAGGGAACTTTTAAAGTTCAGATCAGAAGGTAAAAGTAACGTAGTTTATCTATGTTGAAATTATTAAGAATAACCGTAGCATGTAATTAAAATCACAGGAGGCTTGACAAATTGAATCACCCTAACCGCTTTTGAACTCGATCCCTTTAACTTTAAAATTACCAGGTAAATGGAAACTCGTCCTTCATACAAAGGAGCGGCAATTACTGAACTTTTTTCTTCTACAAAGAAAAAATATTTAAAAGCTTTTTAATGCGTAAGCTCCGGCGGATTGGCTTTGACACCTCGGGAGGCTGCGCAGGCAACTTGCCGTGACCTCACCATGCGTTTGCTAGGGCTGCCTAGTCTTTATTAATTTACTGTATTAACTACGACAAAGTGCTTTCTTGCCCCAAATGTAATAAACAATCTAGACAGCGAAATACACTGTAGAATAGAAATATAAAGAGATAAAAGCTCCACAGAAGAGGCGATTGTTTGGCACTGATTATAATTGCCTAATTCCCTCTTTTCAACTAAAACATCCGTTGTAACGTAAATATTACGCGAACAAAATAATGCTATTAATATAGATTCATAACATACGTTTACCGGGCTATAATAACATTAGTTCTTTTGCATATTATAATTTTCCACGTTATTTTCACATTGGCGTGTAGATGATAATTTAAATAATACCCTTACAAAGGATTTTCCACATTATTACCAAAATCATCACCATTGAGTTCACTGAACAAAAATTAATTAAAATACAGTAAAATGGTATGCATTAAGACTTGTACCAATTTAGAAATGATTATTTGTTATTATTATATTTAAAACAAATTTTATTTTAAACTTATGGATTTTTTTAAATGGATAAAGAAATTGTGGCATCCTTGATTTTTAGGGGTCAGTGTTATACGTAGGTACGAATGTAGCTATGTTAATTTTTGCTGTAGGGAAAAACTTGAAACCTACCCTTTGGATTTGAATGTAATGAACTCAAATTATATTTAAGTACAAATAAAATTGCACGAACTCGTCATCCTGGCCCCTCTGTTACTAACTAGTTCAAGGACTAAATATTTCTGGCTTTTGGTTGACATTATCTAAATAAAATTCCCAACAAAAAGACAACTTCAATCGCCTTAACGTTAAATAAAGAGAAAAGAATCAACGGATCTGATATAACGTTTAAGTCAAATTACAGTCATCATCATCATCATCGGAAAGCCTAGGAAGTCTTTCTGCGGGTGTCGTAACAGTAGCCAGCTTCAAAAGGAAATAATCAGCTGAGAACAGGATCCTCCGAGAAGCTATAGGCCCAATAAAAAATATTTAATAACCCTTCATTACCGTGTAGCAAGCTCTTAATTCACCAGTGAAATATAACGGGATGTTGTTATTGTAAAACTGATATTTGATAATCTTCAGGCGCGATAGGTCCAATTCACGATTGGTGCAATCGTGAATAAAACACAAATTCACGATTGGTTCAATTCGCAATTGGTCTAATTCGCGATTAGTTCATTTTGCAATTGGTCCAATTCCCGATACATCTGTTTTACAATCAATATCTTATCCTAATAAGATATGTAAATCAGAATTGACACCTAGGCAAGTTAAGGTCATACGTTTCTAACGAGGTTTCTAACACGGGTAACATAAGATATGCATAAACGAAGGTCGTTATAGGAATATTCTAACAGCCATATTCAAATATCTACGAGTATTAGTTTGCTTAGAAACACTTTATCTCCTCGTTATTTTACTTTGACATTGAATTAACCTGCTATATTTTATACTAGTTTTGCCCCGCGTTATAGGAAATTCTCCTGTTGTACGTAGCCTATGTGTTTATCCAGGCTGTTGGCTAACCTCATACTAAATTTTATTAAAATCGCTTCGTTAAGTCACGACAAGACGCACCATGCGAAACAACATTTTGATCTTTTATTTCTAAAATAAAAAAGTTTTTTTCTAAAAGAGTGTAGCCAACCCATTCTTACATGTCCATGACCTATATTTTATTTTGTTTTGGAATTATTTAAGCAATTATGTATTTTATGATAATGAAATAACGCCGATGCAAAAAACATAATTGAGAGAATAATTTCAAACACAAAGTTAGTCTAATAGATAAGTCGCAAAAATATGTTAACTTTAGCAATTTATTATGCATCAATAATAAATCCGTGCCTCAAAAACGAACCGCCGAAGAGAGTACAGTTTGGACTCTTTTGTTTAGGTAAATGTACGCTCAATCAAAATATGTGTATGTGTGCTGAAACTGCATTCGGAACACTTTTTCGATTGTTTTGTGAGCATATAACAAATCTATATTTTTTACATAATTGTTATGCATTAGGTATTATTTTTTTATTAATTTGCAACATTTGACATAGATGATACATATTTTAATAATATGTCATGACTACGACTACTTCACATTTGCAACATTTTAAAGTAAAATACTCGTATTTATTGATAGAGCGTCGGTGGCTCAGTGGTGTGGACTGTCGCCTCCCTACCGGGAGGGCTGAGGTTCAAATCCCGACACGTACCAATGTATTTTCGAATTTTCCAAAATATATGTACGTTATCCGACGCTCTTACGGTGAAGGAAAACATCGTGAGGAAACCTTCATGCACGCCTGCGAAGAGATTCGAAGGTTGTGTGTGAAGTCGTCCAACACGCACTGGGCCCGCGTGGACGACTAAGGCCTAATCACCCTATACGGGTAGGCTCGTGCCCCTCGGTGGGGACATCTAATGAGCTGATGATGATGATTTATGGATACCTATCAATGCTTTAAAAATATAGAGCTCCCGGTTTTCTATTTAGCCGGAAGGCTTTACATAATGAACGAATTATACTCGTATATAATAATTAATAATGCTGCAAGTAATGTAGGTACTGAGGAAGTATTTTTTCGGATTTCTATTGCAAACTAGTGCCTAGTATTAGATTGATTAGCTCAATAAATCTCTCCAGTTGCGTAATAAACGATCCGATCGCTTACTTTGTTTCATATGCACCAGTAAATCTGTACGACTTTGTAACTAACACCACTGTACAGTTATATGGTTATAGATTACTCATGAGTAGACCACTGCCTGGTATGACGTCAAGTGTTGACAGAATTCATGTCAGAATGTCTGTCACTCAATTCATTCAATTTACTTATTTTGAGACAAACAACATAACTAACGATAATAACATTGACAATTATTCACTTAAACGTAACATTATAAAATCGCTGTTATCAACGGCGTGCACTCCATATGTGCAAATAAGCAGTGCATACCCTGTGCGTCCAGAAAACTCGGTGAATCGCCATCATATTAAATGATTCCCACTTTTCACCCATTTTCCTCTACAGATTTGAAAGTATAGTCGATCTGCTGTCGTCAACAGCATTCATTTTGACAATATACCATTATTTATTGTTTTGCGATTAGTGTTTCACTTTGCAAACCCTACTCATAATCTCTGTGCACGCCACTAGCTTAAAGGCTGCCACGACATGCAGATATGAGTTATTGAGAGTATGCGTTACCGCGTCTTAAGATAGGATTCACACGCACAACATAGAAACTAGTTTAATAACTATGTCATGTTAATGACGCAACAAGTTAGTTGACACCCTTTCGGACATCACGCTCAGTGTGGGTCGTAAATATGGAAAAAAAATCGTTAATATGGAATAAGTTAGTATAATAATACTGATAGTCCATTTTTGGCTTCTACCGGGATAATTCGGATGCATACAACTCTACTTATTTTGGTTTTATGTACGTACTTAATGATTCATTAAATAATGGAAATACCAAATGTTAGTCGAGCTTTCTAGAAAAGCATATTTAGGCTAGATAAAAAAGTCTTTTAAATTTTCAATTGGATCTAATAACGGGTAAATGAGATCTAAGCATGCAGGTCCCAAAGGGTCTCATCAACAAAATGCGAACGTTTACGAAACCCCACATATCCTTCCGCCTAAAACAAAAGCATCGCACCTTGAACACAAGCGCGCGGACGTGCGAAAAAAAAGAGTACGAAATCAACGTTAAGATGGAAAGTGCAATCTCCCAACAGCCGGAAGAGTTGCGTAACAGCCGCCGCGGGCGCTCGTATAATTTCACTTAATCACTGACGCGGTCTCGCACATACTCGCAGTCGCGTGAATTGGAACGTACGACAGTGCGTGACGGTGTCGCGGAATACTTGCACTGTTATTCTGATTCCATTACATTCAAAATTAATTTTGAATTCGGAATTCTTATATTCGTTATTTAAATTAGCACTTATTTGGAACACCAATGACGTCAAAAGAGAGAAATGTTTAAAATGGACAGTAACAAATATAATCAACCTTTAAGGACACATTGTTAGTTTTTGTGACACAATATATCAACACTTTCGGTTTACGAGCGCTATGAAAAAATAAAAATTAGTTACTGCGCACTGACCAGCTAACGTACTGGGATTTAGGTACTTTTGAGAAAAAAAAACAATTTTATTTTGTTAGCCAGAAATAGATTATTGTTGACAGTCAGTGGCAGTGCAACTCCCAGTTGGTGTCAAGACCGTGGTCAGGAAATTAGGTGTCCAAGAACTCGTCACCGCATAAACACTCAGTTTTGTATAAGATGATACGAGTACATCTACAAAACGGGACATTTATTCTGATTTGCGAAGCTTTTTTTACGACTGATGCCTTCTTTTTAGATATCTTAGTGGCAGCCAATTAAAGTGAGTGAGTGAGTGAGAACTTTGAATGTCAAAACAGCCGAGTCTTGTCCGCTAAGAATAGTAACCTATACGTTGCCCACCAAAATATTAAAACACATCTGCACTATCTTTGACCTACCTTTCAAGGGCACAATCTTGAGTTTACTTTTATTTCACATATTTGGCATATTTTTTCCTGTGACTTATTTTAGACTGTAGATGAAGAATTAGTAACATCACTAATCATATTCATTTTGTTATAAGAGATGCCCTAAAGCAGTGAACTGCGATAGGCCGCAGACAGAGAGAAGAGAAAGACGCCCAAAACATATGCATTACTTAAATCAAATAAAATATATCGGATTTTACCGAACCGAAACCGATAAACCTGGTGGCCTTAAAAATTCGTATTTTGATTAAAGGGATCGGCATCGCATTTCCTGAACTTCTAATTTTGCAAATGTACGAATTAAAAGGGAACTTGACCATAAAAGGGGGCCCTTGTGAACTCTATATTCCACAACAATAAGACCTAGCGGTCTTAAAAAGAGTGTATTTTTTTCTAAGCACCGTCCGTTTCAGGGACCTCTGGACTTTAAAATGTTTACGTTCACTTACCACCAGGGTGTTTGATCGCCTGCTGCTCTGTAAAAATTCGTTGCCTTAATAAACAGTCCTATTTCTTAAAAGGAAAACTACAATGTTAAACTAACTGAATACTCGCTATTGCAATTTCAAGTTTAACACAACGGTGTTTAAATTGATTTTTAATTACAGATAGCTCCACAAACGCGTGATTAACCATGTGTAATATATGGCAATTAGGTTTGTTAGCATTCTATTTGATACTGGCGAATATTGAAACGTCATTGCGTTATTGCTGGGTTTGGTAAATCTATCTACATTGTATTCCCACTGTTGGTCAATGTACATCAGAAAACGTAAGCTTTAGTATATGAACTCTTGAATAAAGGGTATTATACTATAGACTAATATTCATAAGGGAAAGAAGTGTGGTCTTGCACATAAATTTCCAGTTACAAAATCATTTACTTAAATTATTTTAAATTGACTTTAAAGTTAATAATGACAAAAGTCTTTAACCAATACTATGAAAAGTATATAAGTGTGCCTACCGTATGTACGTTATCCGACGTCCTTACGATGATGGAAAACATCGTGAGGAAACCTACGCACGTCTGCGAAGAGATTCAAGGATTGTGCGTGAAGTTAACCAATCCGCTCTGGGCCCGCGTGGACGACTAAGACCTTTACGGTCAGGCTCGTGCCCCTCGGTGGGGACGTTTAATGAGCTGATGATGATTATAATTTGTTTATTTTCAAGTCATAATAAAAAACATCACAATGGTACTATTGATATTAAACAGGCATTTCCGCACTGCAAATATGGGAAGATTGGGCCGCAATCCACGGGTCCAATGCGGATGAGTGGGTGTTGAAGCAATAAAGAATTGAATTGAATTGAATTGAAGACTACCATCCTTAGCTGGAACCGACGGCCTTCACAAACTCTTTCTACAAAGTAGAAATGCCGTCGGTTATTTTGTGTGATACGCGTATTTATTTAGACATCGCGTGAACCTTTTTCCTATTTTATTTTGTTGTTATTCTTTGAAATGTCTTGAATTGAAATAAAATGGTTAACAATATTAATTTAGATCTCTAATATGCTTAATTATCTTGTGAGGGTCTCCGACAAATGGCCTAATTATCACCAAATTGCCGGTAAATTTGATTACATTTGAAACGGACAACCAAGTGGCAATAATTACTTACGACGTTAAATCAACTAAAACTCAACACATCTTGATTCAAAAAAATCTTACAGGTGATTTGAATCGTCATATTATAATATTTTCAATGACTCTATCAACTTTTTTATGACTAAATTTACACAGTAACTCTATTATCCCATACACAACGCACAATCTGTCTAATGACTTAGTCGATAGCCTTAAACGTCACATGTTAGGGTAAAGCTTTGGGGAGGTTAGATCATTAACTAAAATATATTTTGTAAGATTAGCTAGTGGGCAATTTTTGACGACAACATTAACGAGAATTCGGCTGTTCAATAATTCAAGAAGGCTTAATTTTGTTATTCAACCATGAATAACGGCACTAACGCTGGCTGGAATGGTAAATATAGGTCTACTAGCGTTTCAGGCAAAGGTTTCACGGCCCTGTTTTTTTGCGGTGTGCACCCAGGCTTTGTATCCCGAGCTCGGGTGCCGCACTGATACGTACTCGTATGTGCAACATTGTAGCTATAGTATTGTTACCACAGATTTCCCAATACAGGAGATAGGGCAAGCCGCGTTTTTAAGTGCGACAAATGTAAGCTCAACGAGCATACACTGGCTGCCAGTTTACGCTCTGTGAGACGAGTCAAGATGCACGAATATTAGAAGAAATTACCGTTTTTCCCAAAATGCCATCCTGTGCAATTGTAACATGCCATCATCGCAAGGAATCAGTAAATTTACCAAGAAATATAATAACTTTTCTCAGGTAAGAACCGAAAAGAAAATGCGACACTGGGACAGCCTATAAACTTGGCGGCTTGTCCAGTCTAATTGTATATTCAGATGTCTGTGATTGTTACAATGAACACAAACAAGGTCTACTAGTAATTTAATAATATATTCTCTTTTTTTATTTCATGACTTACTTATGTAGTACAATCGATGAGAAATTTAAACATGCCTGTATGTATTAGTCTGGATGGTCCACAGTATACCTATATATTATAAATTATTTTTAAGTATGTATATCTTTGCTTTGTATTCGTAGCACATTCGGGAATTTTGATGTCATAATAACGAACGAAAGTTTACCAATTGAAAATAAACCTTTCTTAACCACAATATCATCCCAATGTTAAATTATCATGTTAAAGATAAATCAAAGGAACGTATTCACCTCTCTCATAGCCTCTCTTAATATTGATATCATTTGCCCAGAAATAGATCGTAATAGTGCCCTGGTAATTTGAAAGAAATTTCTTTATTGTACTTAACATATACAAACATTGACAAGTATCATTATTTTATTAATTTTACAGCCAAATACTTAAAATAAAAGAGTATGTGACAAGAACATAAAAATGACTTTGGAAAACATCAAATCATACAAGTTTTAACCAAAAGTTCCCTGCATCGGAAAATGTTAGTAATAATATTCCAATTAACAATAAACAAAAACCTATATAGCGTATATACCTATGAGAGCGTCGGTGGCTCAATGGTGTGGACTGTCGCCTTTCTACCGGGAGGGCTGAGGTTCAAATCCCGAGACGTACCAATGTGTTTTCGAATTTTCGAAAATATATGTACGTTATCCGACGCTCTTACGGTGAAGGAAAACATCGTGAGGAAACCTTCATGCACGCCTGCGAAGAGATTCGAAGGTTGTGTGTGAAGTCGTCCAATCCGCACTGGGCCCGCGTGGACGACTAAGGCCTAATCACCCTATACGGGTAGGCTCGTGCCCCTCGGTGGGGACGTTTAATGAGCTGATGAAAAACCTATAACTAACATGGTTTTCCAATGCATAGGGGACGACCAGTATATAATAAAGCCCGCCTTTACCAATACGTTACACAATAATGTTTAGAAAGCATAGCGACTGTAATGACTATGTACTGCTAATAATACTAATAGCAACCGATCGGAGAGATAAAGACAGAGTGTATGCATAATACGGCGCAAGTAATATCACGACTCTTAATATAACAATAAGTCTAGTTAAATATAAATTAAAATGGCCGAAGGTGTGAATATAGTGATGGGTGTCTTAATTACTATGTGATGTACGAGTACGCTGACAACCATTTGTCTAATCACTAATAAGAATTATTG
Organism: Leucinodes orbonalis; assembly: GCA_019425675.1. Lineage (NCBI taxonomy): Eukaryota > Metazoa > Arthropoda > Insecta > Lepidoptera > Crambidae > Leucinodes > Leucinodes orbonalis. Next base: position 15,391 of record PQWD01011774.1, read on the forward strand.
GTAAGTCTATCTTATCCATTAGCTTCCGAAATTCATAGAAAAACATTTTTCATAATAGTTTGTGTAAAGTGAAATAACCGTCCTTCTTTCCAAGCTAATAAAATGGTACTACTTTTATATTGATTTTGGATGGGAAATCGATGTGTTTTATATTTTTTTCCCCAAAGTTCTCTTGAAATAACGATAACTAAGTATAAGCAGCTCATTTGAACTTAAAGGATTAACAGGAAAGATAACTTTTTATTTGTTGTTGCAAAACCGCAAGAAGACTTGTCCTTGTATTCTATAATGTATTCTTATTCCAAATTAAATGTTAACTTGATATGAATCAAAAAAGTTAGGAGCAAAGTTGATGAACAAACTCTGAAATCTTGTAAAATTTATAACCTTTTCACAGAAAGATGAATTCTAAATGGCTTTTATTTACTTTTGCAATTAATTTAGATGTTGCCATTTGATGACTTAGCAACGCTACTGTTAGGTCGGGTCAACATACATCACCGTAGTCAATTATTATAGGTAAAATTTATGTTTGTACAAGAGCGAATTTTGTTGAAAATGGAAGTAAGGACCCAAATCGGTACAAACTCCTCAGACAACTAGCGACATTGTTACTTATTTCTGAAAATAACATTAACATGTGTAGTCCAGTTAAGATAAGAGTCAAGATGTACGAGTATATCCAGGATTATCAGATTCATAAAATACTATTCATTCACATTAAACATGTGTGTACTTATATTATTTATAAATAATTGAGCTTTGTTTACCAACTGACAGTACCTACCATACCTATTTCATTAGCTTAGTGACGATGCATCGATAAAATGCATTGCGTTCGGTTACGTGTTCCATCGGTAGATTAGGTTCCGTCATTTGAATGTGTTACAACGGAAACTGGGTACACAGCGTACTAAAGTGTTTACATAAAATAACTCCATATAAAAACTTTGTATAAGGTACCTTCTAAGGACTTCAGTCTTGTAGATTTGAAGACGTCTGTAATAATTATCGCTAAACTGTAAGCGTAGGATCGAAATATTTGGCCTAAAATGGGGTAGACCTGTGTCCAGCATTGAAATGGATGAGATAAAATAGATCCGTTGTATTGTCGGTGGACCGTCAGAATTTCACCCACACCTTGTCTGGACAAGGTTAGAAACAAGAAATGTCAATATTTCAGTGTACAAACGGGTTTGTTAGTATAATATTAATATTATCTAAAACGAATGTAATATTAAAAATAATAAATAAATATCGACTGACATTGACAGCACCATTAGTCCTAAACTAAGCATTTAGCCTGTAACATGAGTACTAAACAATATTTTCTAAATATATTACATATTATACATAGAAAACACCAAGACCAATACCAACAGATGAGTCCATACACTCAACCAAATACACCACATCGGTCGTCAACTTAAAAGCAAAACGCAACGATAAACTAAGCAGTGTCAATATTGACAGCCAGTTGGCCATACCGTTCATTAGTTGAGTCCGAAAAAGATCATTTTTACTATAACTGTGCAGTCAAAGCAATGTCGGATTTCAATTTCAACGCGGTACGCCAAAAGACCGCGAGAGTCAAAGCCGCAAAAAATCCACTTCCGCGAGCACGGCCTGCAAAAATACTCGTACGAGCAATTCATTCTATTTTCGTGGATCACCAAAATGTTTCCTTTTGCTTAACCAAATATTTTGAATCATACTCGTATAACTTTTGAAAACCTACTATAGGTATCATTTTTTTCGGAGGGTTACCGCAGTTTCATTACGCAAACTTTTTCACCTACAATCTACGAAATTCCGTTACCATCATAGAATTTTTTAAGAATTCTTAGTAAGCAGTGCTTAATTTTATAAATTTTAATTATCCTACAAAATGTACTGCATAAATAAAATATGAAAATGAGCCTTATTTAATGTGATAACTGATGTCTGGAAAACTCAGATTTAAATAAAATAATAAAACGACATCAATTTAAAAACAAAACAGTATTTAATTTAATTTTATTATAAAATAATATTACATTCTCATACGAAGCCGTAATTGTAGGTATTTATTTTGGGTACGGATAAATATGCCACAACAATATTATGTTACTTCACCTTTTTACAGGTACATTTGCAAATAATCCTCCGCTATTTATAGAGTTAATTCTTTCTTCCATTTATTTTTGAACACTTCAACGTATAAAATAAATGCTTGAGGGTTACCAGTTTATTCAGGATTACATTATAAAAACATTTTATCTGAAGTTGTACATTAGCAATAAGAAAGCTGTCTATTTAAAGATCTGTACATATTAGCTGTTATAGATATAGATATATGGAAGCACTACTCTTAATAACGACATAATCTGAATATATTTTATAGGGTTGGCAATCATAATATTTTATATCAAGAGATAGTTATTGTAAGTGCATACATAATTGATGATAACGCTACATTTTTGGGTGGCATCTTTACTGTGGTTAACGAGACTCTGAAGTTATCCAACAAGGTCTAAGAAGGCAGGCTTTACGCTTTAAGATTTGAGAAATAGCCAGCCCGGCAGATAAGTGTACGGCTAATATGCTGACAAACACATCAGCTCAATTTGAATTAAAATTAATTAGGAACATTGCAAACAGTATAGTATAGTCGCTGGTGGAGACTTGATGATATAAGCTGAGGACTGGGATGTCTGGCGCAAAATGGGGAGAACTATATACAGCAGTTGACTGCGATAGTTTGAAGAAATTAAGTAATATATTTCTTAAATAGTTTAAACACGTGTGAAAAGTTAGTCCTATTTTAAAAGGCAGTGCCAATTTTATTCTAATATTCAAATATTGAGTTTCATTTGTTCTGGAGTGGGAGACCTATGTCCAGCAGTGGACTGCGATAGGTTGAATAGGAGTTTCATTTGAAACAAAAAGTCGGCATATATACGGGTTCTAAAGTAGGCGCCTTGATAATGCAATCAACATTCAATGGCGGCCCTTGATACTCCTAAGTTCTTTTGACGCTCTTCCCATCGAAGCCCGCAGTCATTGGAGGCCCTAACATTTCACTAATTTCGACGCGTACATGCATTCCACTCGGACTTGCTTCGAATATAAATGTGTTGGATTCATTTTGATTTGGAAACTCTTGTATTGATAGGATCGCTTTCTGTTTTAGGTCAGTTTTTGTTCTCTTCGCAATGTAACTAAATGAGGACGAGAAATAAGTGCTCCTTAAACGTCTTGCTGTACAAGTATGAAGTATTGAAAAAATCTGAATACATAATATAATAACTAATTTTAAACTAACGCAATCTTTAAGTAACTAAGAATTAACTACGAGTATTTATAAATTAATCAAGGGCTATTTTTTCTAAATATCAATATGCTGTTCGCCGCAGATGGCCTTTGATGGCAGTATTGATCTCGGACATAATTATTATCAAGGACGTCATTTATTACCTATTCTTGTATTATGTAAAATCAATAATAAATTTAATCTACTTTAATTTCAATGAATGAATTGGACAAAAGGGAAGACCCTGGACTGGTCTGAACGAGGCGTCAACGTCAATGGAGAGTTTATTTCTCATCTTCGTTTTGCTGACGATATCGTCATGGTGGCAGAGTCATCGGAAGAGCTTGCGGAGATGCTGAACAGCCTTAATGAATCTTCCCGACGAGTTCGACTTGGCATGAATTTGGACAGGACGAAAGTCATGTTCAACAGTCGTGTCATGCCACAACCGATATGTGTCGATGGCGTCCATCTCGAGGTTGTGCAGGAGTATATCTACCTGGGCCAAACCATCCAACTTCGCCGGCTTAACTTCGAGAGGGAGGCTAGAAGGAGGATTCAGTTGGGCTGGGCGGCATTCGGGAAGCTACGTCATGTCCTAACGTCAACTATTCCGCAATGCTTAAAGACAAAAGTCTTTGAGCAATGAGTAACTCATAAAAGTTTATGAAAAAATATATTTGTAAGAAACCATAGTGTCTATCCATTTTTGTATCTATTTCGTTTAGAAAATGCCTTTATGTGAAAACAAAATGGTTTTTCTCATTCCTTATTTAAAGACGATAACGAGCGTCTACAACACTCTCGTCAATAATCATGAATAAAATATTGCACCTTGCTAATGCAAAAAATGCATTCTACACACAAATATCACCCGTACGGCAACCCTACACGAAGTAACATTAATAACCGACCAGCCATATTCAGGAACTGATGAATTTCCTATAACCACTTTTCCCTTCCACGCCTATGTTTGTTTGTATGCAATCAGCCATACAGTGTGGAATTCAGAATAAAACAGCCACTTTCACATCGACGGAGACATTCTGTCCGCGATATGTATATGCGCTATGACATGGAACATGTCAGGACTTGTGATGGTGGCAATCGGCTAAGTGGAGTCGCATAAGGGAATCTTTTGAAATATTGGTGGTGTGTACTAGGAAAGGTTCTAGTGACGATACTCGTATCTTTGTCACTTATATGGATACATGTTACTATTTGTTATAACATTTACAAAATGTATGCAATACGAGATTTAGTTATTGGGAATCTGATATTTAAGGCAGTTTAGATTATGATAGTGCTGTGATTTCAAATTGAGAAAACGAATATTTTCACAATAGTTAAAGTATTTTGTTCCTTTTATTTAACAATTACCAATCTATGTCTTTATTCACCATAAACTTTGTCTTATCCTGTTTAAATATCTTAAAACTCTATTTTATAATTCCATTATAGGTCTATTCTTAGAAAAATTGTTAAAAGATATATGTAAATTGACTCTTTTGTACGGTCTTGTTTCTGATTCTGTTTGGCAGCCAATCAGATTCGTGATCGACGTACGGATGATGTAAGGACTTAGTTCCGTCTGCACTCGTAGATTGAAACTAAGGCGAGCTAAGTTGGTTAAAAGTAATCGTTTCAAAAATTTTTATTGCTAAGATGGCGCATGAATGCTGAATCTGTACTGGGTATTATAATTAACAAAACAAGGAAACAAATAAAACAAGATAAATAGCCTGTATGTTATTCTGCTATCTAAACTATATCCCTCAAAATCCTCTTAGTAATAACGACAAACACATATAGAGCGTCGGTGGCTCAATGGTGTAGACTGTCGCCTTCCTACCAGGAGGGCTGAGGTTCAAGTCCCGCCATGTACCAATGTGTTTTCGAATTTTCGAAAATATATGTACGTTGTCCGACGCTCTTACGGTGAAGGAAAACATCGTGAGGAAACCTTCATGCACGCCTGCGAAAGAATCGAAGTTGTGTGTGAAGTCGTCCAATCCGCACTGGGCCCGCGTGGACGACTAAGGCCTAATCACTCTATACGGGTAGGCTCGTGCCCCTCGGTGGGGACGTTTAATGAGCTGATGATGATGATGATGACATATATATTAATGTACCTACATAATATATATTTAGTAAACTTGTATTATAACAATATTATTTTCTGTCTTGTAATATTATTGCTGTACCCGACGGGGTCCATAATTGGGTATTTGACACCACTAATCGTTGACGCACTTTTTATGAACTGTCAAAAAGGAACGTTTCCATATATTTTGTATGAGATTATTGAAACGTGACGTCATTGCTCACTAACATCAATTGACCTAATATTTATTGGTTTCTGTGTATTTAAAAATACAATATTGCAAATAAACAAAAGTGATAATTGATCGACATGTAAAATAAAGTGCACTTTTATGAAAATAAGGTTTGGTATTTTATTGCGAATGGTGGAGAATACCGAATTGACCAATATTTTATAAGTCAATCTATTATTACTATGGACGAAAAAAATAGTCGCTATTGAGTAGTTTTTGCATAAAATTCATACATCCTTACAGACATGCGAGTTTTTATCACAAGTTATTGCTGTAAATTCGTCCTAGAGATCTACAATTATTAGTAAAGTCATATCGATTTAATATTAACGAAATGACAGTTTTCGGTAGCGAAACCTTTTCATTATTTTTGATCTGTAAGATCATACAACACGAATATAATAATTTTAGAAATTAAATGTCGCCTTCAGCATCAGCAGTATATTTTAAGTCCCAACCAAGGGCACGAGCCTACCCTAATGTGTATAGGCCTTAATCGTCCACGCGGGCCCAGTGCGAATTGGCCAACTTCACGCACAACCTTTGAATCTCTTCGTAGACAAGATTGCTCACGAGAATTTTTCTTTTACCGTAAGAGCGTCGGATAAACGTACATATAATTACGAAAAGACATTGGAGGCCGGTTTTGAACCTGCGCCCTCCAGTACGGAAGACAACAGCACCAATGAGTCAGCGACGTTCCTAAATATCGCCTTGAAATTCATTAATAGTACGTTTTTATTACAGACAATGCGGTTATTATTATTGTGTGCCCTGCTTGGGGTGATAAACGCAGAAGAGGACTGGCAGCCCATCCTTCCCGACCAGTCTAGCTTGACCTACACGTCTTATGTGCAGCAACCCGAACGATCAATTGAAGCAAGGTAATTATTTCAATTTAAACCACAATTGACAACCCATGTTATGTAATGGTTGAGACATCGGCTATTACTATCAAATATTTGTTTGAATGAACATGTCCGTTTTGGATTGGTCTGGGTAGTTTCTATGTATAGGTAATAATATCTATGTATTTAAAAAAAATATACTTCTACGAACACCTGGAAACACAGGTAATTATTTACAGTGTATGGAGTCCGAGCATATAATCTGAAACGTGATATGATAAAATCATAAGCCAATTACGTCTCATAATAGGACACAGGCCTTTCCGCACAGCATATCTGAGCGGAGATTGGTCCATAACCCACAATGCGGGTTCAATACTGATTAGTGGGTAAACAACCATCCTAGTCGGACCGATGGCGAATTACCTGCCTCAAAACACATAAATGTAATATAATTTTTATATTGTTATCAATATTACATGTCTGGGCACCTTTTTAACGTTTATAGGTTTGTCAGTTTATTAATTTATAATATTTTTGTATATTTTAAACTAAAATATTATATGTAATATAAATATGCACTTTTATAACACAAATTAGCTATTTTCATGAAACAACTTACTTCCATAATAATAATAAGAGAAACAACATTTGCTTAGCAATTTCTTATCAATGTAACTTAACGAGAACATTATTAAAAGACTGGATGTTTGTAAGCAACACCGTACATAATAATAATGAAATCCAATATCTTTAGTTAAGCACAGTTTCTACGTTAATTATAGTATCATAACAAGATATACCACAAGACTGTTGTTGAGAATGCGGAAAATTATCTTCTATTTTCTAAAATAGCTTTATCTTTGAAGATGATTAAAACTGTTTATAGCTGCTTGAGCGGTCCTTACAGGTTAATGATATGCAGTCATTTCCTAACAGAATACAGAACGACTACAAGATATATAGATATTTAATAAATTATAAATATGATCAAGTATTTGTGACCGCAAAACTGAACAGTTGCACCACTTTTTGAAAATCCGAATATATTTATTTAATAGTATAAATTACATACCGGTAATGCGATTAGGGACTGGTCGAGCCTTCAGGTCTTGAAGTGTTGCGCATGTTCTGAGATGCTTTACCCACTTTGTCCGCCGTGATGGCGACAGAGATCGAATCGTGCAGGGCCAGTGCGGATAGTACCAACGACTAGTAGATAGTAGCTTTTCCCGGGACCGACAGCTCAATGTGCCCTCCGAAGCAATCGTATTTCTTTTCGGAAAATCAGGTGATTCAGCCTGCAATTTCCTAACCAAACTGGGAAAAATAGCAAAAAGAAACATACATCATCGCAGAACCGATAGCCGTTAGAGCAGACGAGTTCTGGAGTGGATGATCGCGTCTTGGCAAGCGTAGGACGCCCTCCGGCCCGATGGACCGACGACTTGCGAAAGGAGGAGGCTGGATGAGAAAAGCAGAGGACCGGGATATCAGGCGCAAAATGGGAGAGACCTATTTCCAGCAGTGGATAGGTTGAAGATAGAACTTATCATGTTGTCTTCCCCACGGGATTTGAACTCACGCCGCTCGCGTTCTAAACGCACAAGAGCGGCAGTTACAGCTTAAATATTGTTCTTTTTATTCGCAGCAGCAGTTTGAAAATCCTTAACCGAAGGCCAGGTCCATACAGCTTGGGAAACAAGGTGTTAAACGGTGCCCCCGCACACGGTTCTGACACGTGCAGCGTGTACAAGGTCTCCATGAACCAGGAGTTGCACTACCAGTATGTGGAGTATGAGAAGAGCCTGCCAGATCTGAAGGAATTCACGCTTTGCGCGTGGACCAAGTTCCACAACCACTCCACTGACCATCCCCTGTTCTCTTATGCAGGTAAGAATATTTTGTTTATATCAAGCGCACATGGATTTTTTGTGGCTACCTGTAGCTTGTATGCGTTGTAGCCAGAATAACTTTATAACAATACCAAAAGCATAGTATATCTATGAGGTAGCTACGGAAGACCAGAGTCATGGAGTCTTCATAACCATAGCTCATGCTGAGTGGTATACCTTTGTGTATTTAGGTTTAAGTTTCTTACTGTGAAGAAATTATAAAGAAACATGAACTGTTATTGCGGGAGAAATAGAAGTTATTAAGAAAGCCAAAGTACTAACATCTATAAACACACGAACTCTCGGCTTAGGTTATGGGTAATGTACCCATATTGAACAATAAAAGATTATTTATAGTTTACAAGTATATGCGGATATGATTCGAAGCAATATTAAATTTTATTGTCAAACTGTTAAAGTTTGAACTATGACAGCAATAAAGCGTTCA
>PQWD01011775.1:0-90296 GCA_019425675.1 Leucinodes orbonalis
AGATTTTCTAGCCCCCAATCAACCCACCTAACACCCCAAATGCCAATTAGGAAGGTACAGAGTAAATATTGAGAATTCTGACAGTATATAAACTGCAGTTTGTAACATCTTGCATCGGACATTCGCCACGACACGCAGTAAAAAAGCATCAATGAATATTTTATCTGCGACGTAAAGCTACGGAAAGTTATGGCTATTGGGAATTTGTCTGGGCTTGTACGAGGATCGGCATGAGTCACCAGAGTCGCAGTCGGCGCGGCATCGACACACGATTGTAAATAAGACAACGAGATTTACGTTGCACTATTTTAAAAATAAATTAAACCTTTTCGTTTACCTACATTTATGTACACTAAGTCTGTTATATAAATAATAATAATAATAAATAAATTGCTGTATTTTGTTTGATAGTATACTTACGGTCCCTACAAACCTATCATACATAAAAGGGATAATTTTAGGTTGTGTAATTCATTATTGAAATTTATGGACTTCATCTCTCGTAAGACGAAATAAGCATTAGTTCTCATAATTTAGCAGCCAGAACAACATGATTTCCAGTAACGCCTCAGCGATCAGGCATATTTCACATTCGATTGTTTACGTATGCAATTAAAGTTTTCACACGCCAAATAAATTAACCAAGCTTCGTATTGTGATACTTTTAAAACAAATTTGGCGGCGTAAAGCGTATATCAGAAGTGTGGTGCATCCCACGCTCAGATGCATTTTGTCGTGTCCGTTTAAAAATCAAATTAGAATTCTTTAAATACTCCGATTGCGCTCGCAAACGACCTGTGAGATATGCGCCGTTGTTGTTTTTCTCTTATTGCCGGCGTCGAGACCGCAAAATAAAATAAACAGAATGTGAAATCGTCAGTAAGTGAGCACACAGACGCAGATTTTATCGGCATTTTTATGTTTTTTAGAGACATTAATAGGAAATACTGCTTATATTTTTATTTGCTCTCACGATTTGCGGCAGGTATTTTTATGTATGTAATTCCCCGATTCCATATAGTGGATCTTTTGTAGATAGGATATCTAATTTTCTCACTTTAGCGTAAAAAAGCGAAAGTTAATTGTCTGTTAATATACCTCAAAAATTATTTTGTTAATAAAATGCACATAAATTGCTTTTAAATTTTGGCAACTTGACTAAGATGATCCTTTAGAACACCTACGAATAAGTCACAATTAACTAGAAATAATTACTGGCACGAGTAAAAGTTATTTGTAAGTATCTTCAATTATCACGAATGACCAGTTTCTATTACAGTAGAATGGACTCACACTTTATCTATACCTAATTTTATTATATCTGTAGCTCCAAAATTAAAAGTTTTAACGACATAATTTGCATGAAATTTTAACGATGTTAATAGATGGACTTTAACGGAGGGCTCGTTATTTTTTGCTAAGCATCGTTTAAGTCAGATAACGAGTAAATAATGAAAGACTGCAAGTTGTGTTTTTAGCGAGTCATCGATTTTTTTCCAACAATGATATAATATAACATACTCTAAAGTGATTCGCAGAATCCATATCCTAGCTTCGAAAGGAAGTGGGAGGCGTGGATTCTTTGTTTTCTCATTGATGGATAGGTAGTATGTAACCGAAAAACTGTGATTGTATATATATATATTCGATTTTCGTCAAATCTAGAGTTACGTCACTGGTTGGAAATACCTTGTAAGACTTCAAAAATACCAGCGTACTCGGATATTCTGGAGGGTCCTGGAACTTAATAATATTTTTAGAATATTAACAGATTTAACATATAAATAAATAATCAGATAACGTACCAATATTAATTTATTACTTAAATTTATAGTTCTGATTTAAAACTTCTCACCTGTATCAAATTATAATTGTTTGTGGTATAATCATGCGTCTCAAAGTGAAAAGTTTTCACTGTGAGATGTATAATTCCCTGAAAACTAGTTACGTATAGTTTGTATCTCTTTGGCAATGAAGACAAATTAAAAATAAATGTTTTTATATCTATTTTTAATCAATTCAAGTAAATTACTCTGCCACTAACTGAAAATGCCAGAGCTATTCACATGAATAATCCTACATTACATTAATATAATTGCCGGTCAAACGTCTGACTTACGTTCCTACCTATCGGTAGCACGAGCACCCCACGTAACCTCGACTCCACAGAAACGAGCTATGGAAAACGTCAGCATTGACGTTAACGATCTACCGACGGCCGTAATAGACGTGCGAACAAGTCAACGAACCCCGAAGGCTAAACTATTTTAAGCAGCTCTCCAATTTCTCCGTTAACAAATGCAAATCCCACTTTTACTTCCTTAAAACCAGATCGTGTTGCTTCACTATCTAAATCACGCAATAGTGGGGTCGTTGCCCTCATTATCACTTCGAACGATAACGTGTTACACGGAAAAATCATCCAGATAAAAAGCACCAGCTTAACGCGGCCTTCCCAAACGCGGTAGCGGCATAAATAACGAGGTCAAGTTGTGGTGTCGTGTTAAATGACGCGGCTCGTTGTAAACTGGTTACTTTATGATAGCGCGAATTAAAAAAATAAATATTCAGTGTCCTTGGTGTTGGATCGTTAGTCCCACCGAGGTCGATAGAGGTCGCTACTCGTAAACACAAAACTGGTTATCTTAGTATTGTCACGTCATTATTTTTACCTGACTACCATGAAGCTGTTAATTTATTTTATTTATATGTAAATGTACTGCGCCGGTGACGCGGTGCAATTTTATTGTTTCAGTATCATATTAAATGTACCAATATAATATACTGAAGGTATATGTATGTAACAAATATAAGTTCAATCGAGTGTATTCCATCTGATGAAAATGACACAAATCAATTTCCATTAGGACAGATGGAATACACTCTTTCAGTGAGTCAATTATTTACCAGCCTATTAGGATTGATTGTGGAGTAGAAGATCTTGCGTCTTAACCAATTACACAAGGCCAACGCGGATAGTTGGTATTTAATTACTATCTAATAGCAGAACGTTGAGAACGTCGGTGACGCAATGGCGTGGTCTGTTGCCTTCCGATCAGGAGGTTGCAGGTTCATTCAAATCCCGTCACGTTATATGTGTTTCGAATTTTCGAAATTATATGTACGTTATCCGACGCTTTTACGGTGAAGGAAAACATCGTGAGGAAATCTGCGCACGCCTACGAACAGATTCAAAGGTCGTACATGAAGTCGGCCAAAACGCACTAGGCCCGCGTGGACAACTAAGGCTTTTAATTGTACACCCTTTACGGGTAGCCTCATACCCCTCGGTGTGGCCGTTTAATGGGCTGGCTGATCATGATGATGATGAACAGCAGAACATCTTGCGAAAGTAGGAGGGATTTGAGAAAAATCAGGTCACCCATCCTTAGATATTGGCTTAACTTAGTCGTGCACCGAACGCAGCCATGGAACACACAAAAGATTAATTTATCAATTTAAATTATATGTTTTTTTGTTTCTTATGATATGTCCATATGGGGAAGATAAAGTTAACTTGAATGTAAGAATTGTTCCAACTGAGTCCATAATGAGAGCATGAAAGTAAACAACGATACGTAGTTAGCCCGATCACTTGACCTACATGGGCACACTGCCGCACGTAATTATGTAACAGCGGGGAACAGCCTGGTAATCTTTGCAATACACACAAGGATGTCGATTTTGCTTGGAAGCAATCCATTTACTTCATCATCAGATTAAAACGGCCTACTACAGGGCACAGGCTTTTGGACAGCTGCTATGAGGATAGCTGCCTCCATGCAAATATGTAGACTTCTTATATTTTAAACTGTAAATAAATATTTAAAAATAAATTAAATTTGATTTAATGCATTATGGCTAGTGATTGTTTACAAGAAGTCAATTATTTAATAGGTATTGCAGTGGATATCTATTTAATTATAAATATATCCAACCCTTTTTATGGCTGAAACAGGCTAAATAAACAAATGTATTTCAGTGTTTAAAAAACTTTGTAAAATATTGATCAAAACACTAGCAGACTTATAAAAACGTATTGAATAATTCGATTCAAGCTGAGCAACCCTAGAACAAACCACTTGCTGCTTACAAAGTACTACAATGGTCCATTCCCTAACAGCCTTAAGCGGTAAGCGACCTCGAAGCTATGCATTAATAGAACAACAATAACAATAGAAAGAATTACATACACTTACATATAATCGTGAAAACCTTGAATCTACTTTTTTCAACAATAACCTGCCAATATATAACCCTAAGGCCGCAACACTACAAACTTCATACCTATATGTCACCGGAAAATAAAAAGTACCGCAAATTTATTATTTAGGAAATTTTTTAACTTTCGTAGGACACTAGAGCCACAGCTAGAGATAAATTGTACTATTTTACGCCTATTTTCGAAAATTGAAGACTTACCGTAATTACCCATAAAATAAGAAGAGTGAAATTTGCCACAGAGCTACTGTCAAAGATTTTGAACCGCCTTACAGAGTGATTTTTAGATCAGGTGATTGATGATTGGTCAGGAGATGGACGTAGGAAGAAGTCAATCCTTTTGGAAACATTCAAAGGTCCATGGACATATAACCTTATTACTATCTCACTTACAGTAATCCACTACTACTTTTCGCAAGTCGTGAATCCATTGGCTGCAGGAAGGAATACGTTGCCCAAGTCTGCCCTAATGGCTATCGGTCACTTCAATCTGCTAATCGAGTGAGATATGTCGGTAATTTATCGCAGAGAGAGGGCGAAGCTTAGTTTTTTTGGTAACTAGTTTACAAAACAAACGAACAACACTGTTTGTTATTTTAGTTACTTTCTTTTAACATTTTGATTAAAATAAAAGCAAAATTCATGTGACAAAACTTATATTGTCACAGTAAAAGCTAATATGAGGTTGACGTAATAAATCAACACATGTACAATAAAGAACGGGGTTGTCCATTAACCAATAGCCTTCAATTGTAATGGAGCCTTAGAATCTTCGGTTAAAACAAACGTAACATTAGCCGACGATTTCCTTTTTGAAAAACAATAGAAGCGAATCACATAGGAACTTAGTGGCATGTGAAATCTTTAAATGGCTTGGTATTAGCAACAATTAGTATGTATGCAGAACGAGCCTTTGTTTTTTTTAAAGAACGATGTTCTTGAATAAGATCTCAATGCTCATAAGTATAGAACATCTTACGTAAGTATAACCAAAAGTGCGTCTATCTGTTCCAGTGTCTCTCACAATTCTTGGACGTTCGTCACTCCAGCCAGCTCTCCTCCCCAAAGCAGATTAGTCTTCCCGTCTCCTCAGGGCGTTCGCAACTGTTATCGGTGAGCGATAGTTTCCCTGCGCCACCGTTTCCTCCTCCATCATGCACGCTCTGCACAGAGGACTGTCCGTGACACCTAACACCTAAGTGATACCGTTTTGAACTATAATCATACTGGCCCTGTGTCAACTACCCGTGCAGCGAAGATTTAGGGAATTAGGGCAGTAACCCACCACACAGGTCCTGTTCGAAATGGTGGGTGTTAACGACTAAGATATTAAGCGGATTCAATAGCTTAATGTGCCTTACAAAGTATGCAGGGGCTCGAGATAACATTTTTAGCCACTGGGGTTACTGCCATCTCTTAAAACAGTATAACATAATGATATGTCAGCATTTTGTACCAGAAAAGACGAAGTGATATCATTGTAATACTGTTTTAAGAGAAGGCGGTTACCTTCTGATCCGATGTCCAATCATTGCCGTAGCTTGCGATATTTTAGGCTGCATTAGTTATTTTCACAAATTTTTGTTTATTTTGCTTTGTTTCCATATCTCAGTCACGATGTAGGAAATATTTTTTGTGTATAACAACGACATTAAATACTATCGAATTTTAAAAGCGTTTTGATTAGGTACGTCATTAATACGTCAATCCCAAGTCTGATAAGGGTATTATACCCTTATCGTTGGGTCGACGCAACATACTAAGGAAACCCAAATCCCATTTGAGTTAACAATTAGTGGCGGTAGATTGCATTATGTTAAACGTTTGGGTAACAATTTAGTAATGTTTTGATGTTAATAACTCGCAAAGAAGTTTCCAGAACTATGGAAAATTTAAGAAATAGTTTAGGGAAGGATGTGTTAAACTGAATATATGGGGCATGCCATAAAGGTATGCTTACAGGCAATTTATATTCAAACCGTTTCGATTTGTAACTAGTCCATGACCTAATTTTGTTTATCGTGGTCGTTTGTCATAACCATTTCTTCTTTGATAGTCATTATTGTTACAGTGAACGATATCTTGACCTAAAGCTTATCATGACTGTCATCATTCATTTTCTAAGTGTACATTTTTCACATAAAACAAAGGTATCATACACGCCAAAAGAGGGAGTGATATTTTGGTGACTCTAATTTAACGGTAGTCGGTGACAGTATCATAGCAAGCCATGTCATAGCTTTGTAACTTAGGTTCAAAACGAGATACTTTCAAATAGAAACAGATAAAGAGTTCAATAATTCATAGGCACCTATCTCCGTATTCAGAATAGATCAGGTTCGAGTGTAACCTTAGCACATCGCATCAGTTATTTAAAAACACTTACCTATTTTCCCGTTCGGACTATAAGGGCCGTAGCTGCTCGAAGACAGCGGAGACGAGTATCCATTGTTAGGTTGAGGCTGCACCGCGGCGCCCGGTGAGGCGAGCCACCGCCCGTGGCGCCCGCCATCCAGTCCCTGACGTGGCCGTTGACCTGGTGGCCGTTGTGGCTGACGCCGGGCTCGGCCTTCACTTGGCTGGGCAGGCCGCGGTAGGCCACCTCGTGTTTCAGGTCCATCCCGCGCTACCGCATGCTGACGCGCCGCCCCCGCCGCCCGCGCTCCACACTTCTGTTGACAAAACACAATGACGTCATTTTCACAATTATAGTGCTATATACCCGCACTGGCCCGCGTGGACGACTAATCACTCTTTATGGTAGGCTCGTGCACCTCGGTGGGGATGTTTAATGAGCTGAAAATGATGATACCTAAGTGTGGTGGAGACATGCTTCGAGAGTCATGGGTCGACTTGACCGGAATGACAACTTTTGTTTAAAAAAAGTTAATAATAATTAATATAGGAACGTAAATGACTTTGTTTTAGTTCAACTTCACCAAGCCGTGGATCCTACTAAAGAAGAACGAGGCTTTCGCCAATTCCCAAACGCAGCGCGCCGCCTTAGGCTTCAAGGAAGGCCTAAAACAGCAGTACACTGTATTTTTACCATATCAGTAATGCAGATGGACTTATATGAAAAAGCTCGTGGAGGCAGAGTTCTGTTGGATGGTATATTAAGGAACTTCCTGAGTGGAGCCCAAAATTATTACGTTTGAGTGATAATAATAATTATTATGAAATAAGAAAGAAAATTCAAAGTTATGTACTTTGTAACATTATTAAATCTGGTTACTAACCAATTTTAAATGGACAGGCATTATTCGTCGTCTGCGAAAAGTAAATTGATGAATGTTCATTCAGTAAAGAATTTACGGTGAAAAGATATTGATGATCACTCAGTGGCAAAAAGGATAACTCAGACAAAGGAATGGTAGAGATCTCGATTATTTAAACAGTATAGAACTGAACACAATTGGCACCAGACCAAATATTCCTTCAGCAGAATGAGACATAAAAAGCCAATTTATATTTAGCTAACTGGAAAAGATGACAATAAAACGTTCATGCGGAAAAAGATCGTATTTTTGTATCTGGTTCTTCGACCTAACTCAATATGAAATATGTTTTACCTTTGTTAGAGGATCCAGGCTAAATAAGACTGTATTAGACTATTTTTAAGGTTTTCCTTTATAATTTATTAAAAATAGTACGGGAAACAAGTTATTATTTTATAAAAGTTAAGTTGGATCATTATTTCTTGCACAGAACTGTGAGAGTTGGCAATTACGTACATGGTGGAAAATTGTTAACGATCTTTGTGCTAAAGATATATTATTACTTAAAAAAATGTTTATTTCAGTTCTTTTCGACATAGATTTTATAAAAAAGAGACTTCATTGATGTGATGCCATCTATTAGCAGCACAAAAGCTAATTATGCACTTGCCTTGAAGTTTACATACTGCCGAAATGAGTACGAGGTTCTGCCGATGTGCCTACACGATAGCAGCACTAAGTTTAAATACTATTTCCTTATTCAACATGACAGGTATTATTACTCATATTATAATGATTTAATGTACTTAGTGTCTAAAAATTTTAAAATATTTAATATTGTTGAAGATTTATTTCTCTTCAAACCAAGCTGAGTATGAGTATCTAACCAACTATAAATGAATTAAGCTTCCGTTCCGTTGATATTGTTAACATGATCCAACAGGCTAAACAAAGAAAGGTTCTCATGCACTTAATATTTGATTTCGTGGACTGATAACAAACAATCGGTACTGTTTCATGTGTTCTTTTTAAGTGGCACAAAGGCTTTAAAAGTTTTAAAACCAAGTGAAAAATGGCAAATGTGGTTGCGAATTGATTTATAATAACAGTGATCTTTGATATTGTTTGGAGAAGAGTGATTTTTACAAAACATAAAAAGTTTCCAGTACCTTCAGCTAAAGTTAAAGGTATTCACTAGATCGTGATAAAAGTTATTTTTCTAAACCCTAAAATTTAAGATTGTAAAATTATTTTTTTAGGTAAGTATTAGATTTAAATAAAGAATTTTTATTAACCCCCGACGCAAAAAGAGGGGTGTTATAAGTTTGACGTGTCTGTCTGTCTGTTGCATCATAACTCCCGAACGCATGCAGTGATTTCGATTTAGTTTTTTTTGTATTAAAGGTGACTTATGTGCGAGTGTTCTTAGACATGTTTGATGAAAATCGGTTGAGCCGTTTAAGCGTTGTGAGGAGTGAAAGTGGGGAGAGTAACCGAATGACTGCAAATATAATTAACCCCCCCAACGCGACGTTTATTTTTAGAATTATTAATAGATTATGAATACTTAAGTTCTTGTGTCGGGGGTTTTTTAGATTTTTAATTTAATTTTTATTTTATAGTTTTAAACAAAGTGAACCATAAAATGTAAATTTTTCAGTCCATTTTTGAGAGAAGATCTCATGTAACATACACGTATTTTAAAGCATCTAACTTGGAAACCCTGCATCGCTATTGCTGTCGTAAACCACAGCGCCGTAAGATTAACCGGGATCTTATCCGGGGGTGACGGGAATCTGGGATCGTTAGCAATTGTTTGTTAGTCGTAAAACAGGATACGGTTCTCGACCATGTACTCGTATATTTAAAGATAAAGCTCGTGTATATATCATTAGTTCTATTGCGTCTTTTGAATTATGTTTGTAAACCGCGCTGGTACATTAATGAAGTATCAGGAAACTACTAAAAATTTCTTACAAGTTCCCTTGTCTTCGCACTTTACGTTTCTTAGTTTAGATTGGTTTAATTCAAATTACAATAGATTTATCGGCATACTCATTTCATTATTTTTACAGATACTATATTACACTTATAACCAGACTTAATCTAATATGAACGTGTTATATATAAGTTCGCTTCAGAGTTTTATGAACAACACAATAAACTTTCTTACTTGAAACCTTTTACGAGTTCACATAAAATATAAATATGCATAAAATGCGATTTTGTTGAACAGCAGCACAAAGAATAGGGTTTACATGAAAATATGTTACTTGCTATTATTAATTTTAGTATGTACTATAACCTTCTATAAAATATTTTTCAACGGTATGACTAGTATCTAACAAACGGTTTAAGTAGTGGACAATAAGTAAAAGTTATCCTACCAATAACATTTCATTGAAAATGTTGCCAAAACGACTACATACGGCTTGCCTTGTGAAAAGGATATCAGATCTCAAGTAGAGCCAAGCTTATGAATCTACACAGCCTTAATCTAACGACCCTATTTTCAACAAATTTTACATAATCAGCAAATAAGTATAGCTTATGACTTTGGAGACGTGGCGACCTGTACCTATTTCTGTACCTAGTACAGAAATCCACAACAGCTGCTTAATGATATAATATAATAAGTAATTATAAATAGAGTAGTTACATACCCAGACAAGAGATATTCACTCAGTCACATAATAATATAATTTATTGTTGAGTTTTGTCTTAGTTCTTGGTTCTAATGATGAATTAAGACACTCACATACCAGTTAAATCGATTTGTATTATTTTCACACGTAACACCAGACTTCACGAGCACAACACAGATAAATCGATCACAATTCGTGAATCATTTGTCGTTCCATAACACACAGCGTTGCGGGCGCACGGAGCGGTTGCGCGAGCGCAGAGAAAGCGCGTGACGTCACGACCTCGACACGCTCACCTAGATGCGCCAACCCACTTCTGCGGACCAATGTCGATGGGCTTTCTCTGGCTCCGTGCCGCTCCTCGCGTGGTACTAGTTTGACAACAAACGAAGGGCAAGATAATATCGACTTAGTGTTGTGGTTAGAAATTATTATGGACAGAAAAGTTATGGTCTTTAAGTCTGATGAAGGATGAAAGGTTCCCGGTCCGATCCCCGAGCATTTGTACCTTTTATAATGCCTGTTTGTATTAGTCTGGTGTTTCTATACTATTGCTTGAGAACAGATTGCAGAAAGCAATTTAGATTGAACCGCTAAGTAAGGCAAAGACCGGTATTTATTCGGCCAATTGTATTCACTTATCTAGGTGTAGACGGAAGAATTAGTTATATGGGTGGTAAAAAGCTGAACGCAATGCTGAAACTTTATCACCGAATCATTTTGTAGAAGAGAGCACCAAAAAGTTTAAATAAAAAGAAGGTATAAATGTTCGATGTACATTGTAGAGTTTGCTTAACAGAATTGAAAAGTATCAAATATACTGATAAAAAATATTACTCGTTTTTTAAACTATAAGATCATTAAATAAATAATAAAAGCCTCTTATCAAGGTAATATAATGCCTAACATTATCACGTCATAAATTCTAAAATCTTATTTTTACTATCTTGATAATTATGCAAGGAGCACTAACAGGTTCTTAGATGTTACCTCTTACAAGTTTTTCAAGGCACATTTACCATGTTAATTGTCAAAGTAAACTATTATAACATACGTTTTATAAAGTTGTTAAGCTTTCTCTAAAGGAGGTGTGCTTAGACCGTATATAGTTTCCCAAAGTGTCTACTTTAAACCAAGGAGACGGTTTACCAGGGTGTTGCTGCAAACGATAAAATCAAATGGCACTCTTTAATTTTTACAAACACCATTCAAATATCCGGGGCTATTGAGAATGCCAAGACAACGCAGTCCGGCACATCGTAACCTCCCGCCTCATCACACCGCGTACCTCCAACCGTTGCCAGACCAAACGAGGGATTCTCTTTTACGAGCACCAATAAACTTTTATAACTCATTACGATAACGCTAGAACAAAATACGCCGAGAGCAATCGAAAGAATGTAAGTGCTAGCTCGTTTCGCGTTGTCGCCTTGTTTCCAGAAAATATTCAAAGACGCCAGCGATTGCAATCGTACGATTTATGCGAGCCATAGCGGGGATATTCAGTGAAATAAATCCGGTGCGGTTCGGCGGTTCACGTGGAGAGCGCGCGTATAAAGTATCCTTGCGGTCAGTGTTCAGTATTCTCGGGGCAATAAAGAGTATTATGGATAAAATCGGGGACGTGTCGGTGTCCTGAGAATGTTCCGGAATGCATACAGCGTCGTCATTGATGCAGTGTCGCAGCCAGCGCGGCGCGCCTTAAGTATGTGACCGTTGCTAGTTTATACCAATCTGAATGCAAAACTCATTGGTCCAGGACATGAAAGAATCGTAGATGACGCGGAAATAGAATTTACGAGTACGGCGACTGTGCTTTGCGTTTAGATATTCGACCTCGCGTTCCACGCTTCATGTTGCGTCACTTCGGCCTTGTTATAATTTACGTAGCAATTTTCTAGGTTCGATAACCGTGAGGTGGGAATGGACCGTTTTTTTGGCACCGTAATTAGAGTCAGCCCGGCCGGTGCATCGGACGTTCAGACTTCATGCATTATTGAGTTCGGCGTAACACCGTTCTAGTGAATGCGGGCAAATTATTATACTTCCCACGGGTATTTACGTCATCTTTATGGGTTACTTGGCTTGAAAAAACAATCATAATGATATCAATATGCGTTAGATTAGATAATTTTCTGAAGCTTTTCCGCGCTAGACCTTAAATACATTTTTACGCTATACTTATAATAAGAAGAAGAGATGAGCAAACAAACGGGCATGAGAGATACTTGATGAAAAGTAATCACCTCCTCCCATGGACAAGGGCAAATTATCGTCTGCATATCCTCATTTTCTTGTATCTAGAAACGATTCGACTAGAGTGTGAAAAGAAATCCACCTGATGATAAAAGTGGTCGAACAACGGTCACACAGAAATTTTACTTAAGTATTTTAAAACATAAAATTAAGTTTTAAATTAAGTATGAAATTTTAGTATGTACATATCATGCTACACGATTACAAATATAGGAATTAAAAATATTAACCTAAATACCTGTAATGCTTTTTTAGAAGCTTGTCCTCGAAACCAAGGTTTAATTATTTCGTCCACGAACGGTTTTAACAATTTTATCAGCTAGTGTGTTTTATTTTCATTCTTAGCCCAAGAAGCATACTATTATTATAATATATCACTACATTCTGTACTATTTATTTTAAAAAACAGTATGTGTCAATAAAAACCTCTGGACCAATGGACACTAAAATTAAAAAATATAATATTGGAATGCATTAAAAGCCACGTCAGCACTTTAATTTTGTTTGCAACTACATACTTGATTAAGAAACTAAAAGAAGTACTAAAGCTTGTTAAAACGAAACGAAAGNATTAATAGCAATAAGCCACATCAGCCTTCTGCTGTTGCTCATTGTCCGATGAAGTATGGCCATCTACGACTAACCACAGTATCAGCTAGAATAAACGTTACATTTATCAAGAAAGCCAGTAATTCTTTCAAGGCATTCTAAATAAACCCAACCTGATCAATCTACTCAAACACACTCACTGTTAACCATTAAATCAGCAACAAGCACGGCTAAAGACTGCCAAAGCAGCAATTATTCTGTCCAAGTTTGGAATGAGCCACAGACAGTTGAATACTGCAACCCAACATCTAGGACTTGAACGCCTATCTTTTAAATATCTTTGGTTAAGTCTATTGAATTAACCTTATCCAGTAGAAACTTCTTATATGGGTAAACTACCAATTAATGTTCATATAACTTAATCAAAACCTATACTCATGTGAGATTGTATGGCAAAATATAATATTGATCCAGATTTACTCAAGAAGAATAAACCTAGGCCTTTAAGGGGATGCCTTTGTAATTCATTAATCCTACACTGCTTACGTGGTAACTTTTATTTTATTAAGTCATTATGAGAATATAGAATAGATGAGACATGTCATAGACACTAGTATGCTAGTTAGTTCCATATTCAATTCATGTAACATAGCGTTTTATTAGAATTCATAAAGAATTGCTTGCGCATTAGTGGCATTTAAAGTTCAGAACAATCATTTTGATATTCGCCTGAATGATTTGAATATAAAAGCTGGATGACAATATGAAAGTATAATTTAAACGTAGAAACTTATATCAGTTTCTATTATCTTACTCTCAATGCAGTTCGACAACGTGATTATTTATCAATACTAAGGTTATAAAAATTCTGTAGCAGACGCTCGCCGTTGGGAGTGCTTCAATAATGCGATTTCAAAACTAGATCCGAATGTAAAGTCTTCGCAATTCCCACCAGATGACAGCTCCTGTTTACTGCGACTAGAACTCCGAAATCGAAAAAAGGGAATGAAAAGATTGGAGGATTCCGTGAGGGGAAATCGCGTAGCTATTTTATAGCATCTGAACGAGTTTACGGGCAAAGCTGTTTGCCGGCGAAGGGCAAGCTTGATTTTGAAGACACGTATGATTTTTATATTGATTTGAGAGTTGGTGACTTATGTTTGTATTAAAAGGCACTGTCGTACGGTATTCTATTAAAAGTTAAATTGTCAATTTGAAAGCTTTGGTATTTGAGGCGACGAGAACAAAACTAATTCCAAAGTTGATGTAACAAATCTCATAACTTTGGTTGTAACACCATAATTTAAGTTTGTTTGTGTCAGTAGGTGTACAAATTAGTGACTGTTTGAGAAATGAAATGTTATAAAATCTTGTGTCGGAAAAGAATTCAACACTACAATAAAGTTTAATTCATTTGGCACGCTTTATGTTTTGTTGAAATTCGATCTCCAACCCTGGGGGTGACACATAAATGATATACCTATTCGTTCATGTCTGGATGTTTTTCGATAGACCTCAATAACCAGCTTACTGTGGGTCTATTGGTAAGATATATTATTAATATTAAGTTTGACAGTGATATATTTCAATTAAATAAAACTGTAAAGCATTTGAGCCCATAGATATAGGATATACTAGCGCACTTATTCTAAATCTATGTTCGAGCCAATAACACAGTTTGCTTAAGTATCTATGTGCCACTTTTAAAGTGAGTACCTTCATATATGGGCACCATTTATAACCAGAGTACCAGTTTGATTATATTTGACACGCTCCGTTAAGAGTTACGAAATACAACTGACTCGAACGAAACATTTGATGCCGGCATTAGTTCGTATTCATTGTTAATCGGCTTGTGTCGAAATTTGACTTCCAACAGAGATCCGTACCTGATGGTTGATCCAAATCTGCGGTGGATTGCGACACTGCATAAAAAGGTATCTAATGATGGATAAAACTGACAACTCACCTGATTTTTAAGGGCACTTGTTTTGATACACATCGATGAATGCTTAAATTAAAGAAAAAAACAGAATAGGTTGTAGAAAATTAAGAATTGGACTACTTACTAAATGGCGCCACATTTTATTTTAATATTTGTGATTGGTTTTTAATCAGTGCATCTTTTATATCGTCGTATCGTATCGTATACTCTGTCGATGTGTGCTTTTGTTTGTTTGTGGCCAAAAAATACTTTTTTTTTCTTTCAATATTCATTCGTGATGAAATAATATCTCAAATTGAATTAGATCTTTTAGTCAGAACTAATATTATATCGTCTTCATCAGCCTGTGATGTCCCACCGCAGGGGGCAGGCTTTCCTATACATCATAGCTATGAGGTAACGGTGTATAGGAAGGTCATGGTCATCCTATACAGTTTTTGCCATAACGCTCCACGTGGGCCTAGTACAGATTGGTGAGTGTTAAGTACTTACTTCCAACCATCCAATAATAGAATTCGGGACCGACGGCTTGACGTGCCATCCGAAGTTCAATATTTCATAAATGTAGTGTCTTAATAACTTTGCAAAACAATCGTTTGATTAGAGAATCAAAGATCGGAACTTAAAGTATCTATACCTAATATTTGCGCAAAGTAAACACTTGAAATCTCTAACGAAAATGCCAAATTTCTACAGGAAGATAAAATACGAATATAAAGAGATTCCGATATCGTGTATTACCTCAAATATTACTTACTGAACAACGAATAGCGCAGTTTTCCTTTGGCAAAATGTAAAATGCTCCCGGGAAACAGAGTCATAAAGTTTTATTATTTACATGTTTGAAGTAGTTATTCTTAAGTTACGGTCTATGCTTACTTCCTTTGACTGTGCACTAAAATACGAGGTCGTACGCATAAATTTAGCATTACTTTTTATTACACAAAATATGGATGACACTGTTGGTTTAGTACCTACACAAGTTTCGAGTGCACAAATGTGAAGTTCGGCATTCATATTTCGATGTTCATTGTTGATATTACCTTAACAATAGTCTGGCCAGAACCGACGAGTTCCAGCTAGACTCATTGTGTTCCGTTGCGTTGCTCGTTCCGGAACACTGCAAGACCTTTAGATGCCCGGGCGGGGCGGTCACCTTGCGATTTTGAGTGGCCGTTGACTTATAAGCCTATGCACATAGAATGCAGAGAACCGAGTTCAACACTGTCATGGAAATTACGGCGAGTAATGTTCCGGTTGACTCATGGCATGGCAAAGGATGTGCAAACTACTCGATTTATTATCTCATGACATTGAGAGACTAAACGGACAGTCCGTAAAAATGTATATACATTTAAAGACAGTAAGTATACTTTATTAACAGTTATGTATAATATATTAATATGCAGGGTTGTTAAACAATTCAAAAAGAGTGTATATTTACTGAACTAATTAACCGCCGCATTCAGATATATTAAAATAACTAAAAGATATATTATCTAATAAGTGCCATTTGTTTTGGTCTCGAGAGAGGCCTACCTGTTTTACATTTACCCGCCACAATATGTGTTAGCCAGAGCTTCGTTGGCTGTTCGGGAGCCAATTTTCCCCCTGGGTATTTGATGACTTCAGTTTAAAATTATTTAGTATAGTGGCAAACTTTATTTTGAAAAATAATTATTGTGTGAAGCACAATAATTATATATATTAAATAATAATAAATATCCAGTGAAATTCACACAAGCCTGTATTATGGGTACTAAACAACGGATAAACATACTTATATAACTGATTGAAAGTTTTTCATCAGGTGTCTCTCTTGATTATTCGCTCCCTATATCATAAAAAAAGGGTCGGTAGAGTTAGCTCATGTAAATTCAGAAGCTTGGCTCTACATAAGATGTGATATCTTTTTCCTAGCCCTAGTAACCCTATAGTCACTCTTTTAAACTTTTTATATCATTGGTTACAGAGTTCTGTTAAATACCTAAAGTATCTTAATAATATTTAAGTATACATTTTAATCCATAGATGGCGCTATGTACCTAAATGTCTGTGCATATTATTTCTTATTATGACTGCAGGGCCTTACCCCTATCTCTTAAAACAGTATTACTGTATTGATAAGACAGCATTTTATTATAAAAAAGCGGAGTAATATTATAGTAATACCGTTTTGAACGATGGCGTTAAGCCCCCTGAGAGGTTACCACAATCTCTTAAAACAGTATTGTTATAATGACACGTCAGCATTTTTGTACCTGAAAAGACGAAGTAATATTATTGTAACACTGTTTTAGGAGATGGCGGTAATCCCCTGATTTTACAATACTCTTTTTAAAAATTCGGTAATAAATGTTGGATGGTTAGTTTGACAGTCAAACAAAAAGGTCGCGGCATAGCTCTAGCCAACGAATTAATTACTTATCTGTGATTTAGTGTGAGCTTCAACAAGGCCAGGCTAGTGTGTTCGATTAATAGCCGGGACCGTACGTACAGATTAAGCTTATTTATGTAAATGCCAAGTTTGTCGTTGAAAACGTCTTCAGACTGTTTGAATCAATAATTAAACGTTTAATGATGAAATTTAACGATAAAACACGAAATACCTATAATCTAGTAATACAGAAACGTAAATAAATATGTTTATAAATATATTCGTTAAAAGGTTGATGGTATTAAAAATACAAAATCAAAAAGTTGATAAAACAAATGAGGTCTCTTTACGTGTGTGCTCAGCTGTGTCAGTCAGACATTGATCTCCTTGATCACATTTTCTATATTTCTACTAATTAATGAACACTTCGGCCATTAGATAAATAAACTGAAGTGCCTGTTTGTAATATTAAGACTTTTTTTCATGAATAAAAACTAACATACAAGTTTTTTTTTATGTTACAAGTGTACAGGACGGTCTGGACGTTCACATGATGGTAAGTGATACGCTAGACCATGACAGAGCGGCATTAAAGGAGAGGTGGTTCTACAAGTATAGGTAGATACCTATTTTTTAATTGCATCGATCGTTTTGTCTGTTTGTTTTGTTTGATCCCTATAACGGTTGAAATTAATCTGACGGGACTTAGCGCCTTGCCGATGTAATAATGAGATTTAGGCTACTTTTAATGTAAATAAATAAATAATTCCAAGCCGCCTTGTCGCGGATTCAACAAGAATTAAGATAAAATTGTTATATTACAACGTGATCTTTGCAGTAGCTGTACGTAAACAATTTCGTTCCACCTATAACTTTAAACAAAGGTGACCGTGGACTTCAGTAAATTTCTATTCATAGTCGAAACTTCTCACATAAAGAGAAGTTCCAATTTGCAACCGCGTCTTTCCTCCGCAGTTTGCATAATGCTTTTGTTAAGATTCGAGTTCCTTTAGCTCACAAGCGATGTCGAACTGTCTTCATTCTTTTTATTAAATAAAATATAATCATACATAAGGAATTTGTATATCCCAGAAAAAAAATAGTTTCTGTATAAGACAAAATTAGTAATAATTAAATGTACTATATTACGTAGAGCTCGATCTAGTAGTCGAAATTTTAATTTTATGAGCCAGGTCTTTCCATATTTTGCAATTTAAATCGGTTCTAATTGTTTAAATCAGTTAAAACGCCATTAAGTTATCTAAATAGGAAGTGCCTAACGACCCCTGAAAGGGTTGTTTTGCGTCCATTACTAGACCCAAAAGCGGCCGCTCGCTCTTACTTATGGTTAGTAAACCACAACATCAAGGTCTTGTATGCATATCTTCCATTTTTGGCTTTTTCTAAACATTTTTGTCATTAGGGGGATGAATTTTTTATTTACACTTTCTGTTTCATAAAAATTCAATATTTACAATTGTCAGTCCAGGGGGGTTACCGCCAGCTCTAAAACAGTATTACAGTAATATTATTTCGTATTTTCTGGTACAAAAATGCTGACGTATCTAATTATCAATCCTGTTTTAAGAGATTGCGGTAACCCCCCGTTTTCAAGACGTCCTTCAGAATGATCTACTTAATATATTCAGGCCTAAAAACCATTCAAGGCCAACAATAGCCAGAGCCACAAAAATTATAGGTGTTTTATCACCCCCACCTAAATCAATTACAACACTCTAAACGTAGTAAATTTTGACCGCTTTACTATAGGTTCGTTTGGAAAATATTCAATTTTTGAATTCTGTTACTACGGGCACGCTTTTTTATATTAACTATAGCTGTCATAAATTAAAAGGTTAGTAGATAGTAAAACAAGTTAATTTTCAGACTTCTTGAAGCTTGTTATCATTTGATCGTCATTGTAAGTAATACCTTTTGAAATAAACACTTAATTTATAGGAGAGCAAACTCCCGAAAAATAGCATATAATATATATATTTTAACGTAATGACATCCGAGCGGCTATATTATAAATATTCTTCATTTCTTGATCCAGATTCGTCATCAAACTTCAAACGCAATAGATTTCGCCAGTCATTGCCAATCAATTGCGTTCATCTGCGTGACCGCGAGGTCGTGGGTTTGAATTCCGCGGGGAAATATCCACTGTGCGATTTTCCTAGTTTGGTTAGAACTTAACAGGCTGAATCACCGTTAAGCCGTCGGTCCTGGCTACAATCTTAGGATGGTTGTGGTCACGTGGTCGGTAACGGTCAAATCTCCTCATATCCTTGCTGTGCGGGAAGGCCTGTGCCATGCAGTGGGCCCTTATTGACTGATAATGATGAAGATAAGCCAAGAACATGAAACATAAAAACTGTAAACCTACATTATTGATTAACCGAAACTGAGCATTTTCGCGATTACGTCCTTAGTGAATCTCTTTATAGCTACTATAAATTACCACCCACAAAACACATTGAGGATTTGTACGTAGAAATTTAATTACAAAATTTTATGTGGGATACGAGAACGACCTACGCTTTATCTGCTCAGCGGGTGGGGGCATTTGGAAAATGCTTACACATGTACCCCTAAATAACAGGATTACATTGAGTCACGATTTAGGAAGAAATTATAGTAAATGAGCTCCAGTAAACGGGAAGGAATAATGAAAAAAAGGGATATTATAATGCACTTATAAGTTTGCATTGCATAAGATGTGATGATTTTAAACATAAATACGAGCACGTGAGACAGTCTAAAGCAGCGGTCGTCAGACTTTTCTAACCTTACATGCCAATGTGTGTGCCAATGCCGGGCCGCAGAAGTTTGCTTGGAACTTGGTGTCGAAAAACTACATAAATAGTTCATTAGATTACACATTTCTACAAAAAATTACCTTATGAAAATTTCCGGGGTTTTTTTTACTTTTACACATCTACTATCGGTTTTTCTCTATCAGCTTTAGTTTTCATTTCACAGCTTTTCTATTTTATTTGAGGGCACGAGTTTGGCATAGTTCTGTTATAAGTATAGTTAAATTAACGCGATGTCAACACCAAGGAGAAGATACTTAACCAATTTGTAGTGTTTTTGTCATATTTATGCTGTATATATGTTTCAATATCAATGAGAATTGATAACTAACTCCGCGAAAACTACTTATTACTTCTTAAAAAAAATACTTATGTGTATGTACTTTAATAATCATTAAATTTAGGCCCGTATTATAGAACGAGACTCAACGTTGATCTTTACATAAAATGAGTTAGAAAGGGATAGGTATTTTTCAGGGTCTCTCCTTTATGATTGATATTGAGCAATAAAAGTAAATAAAAATCCGCTGAAATTATTAATACTTTATATTTTATACACAATCCTAAAACTCTTTTGGTCTCTTCTAGACTTATTCAGCACTTATATCGCCGGAGGTCACCATATATTTGTGTAGCTTGAGTATATCGTGGTTTAACCTCTTATGTAATGTTACAAGGTTAATTTCAGAGCACGCGTCGCAGTGACGCCACTGCATTACAGTTTGCATCCAAATGTGCAGTTGTCGTTCTAGCGCGAAGTTAGATAGTCTTGTCTAAATTGAAGCTGGTCTGTCGTTACTTGAACAACACAGTACCTCTCTTTGAGTTGACGATCACTGTAGGAACCACAAATATAGTTTCACAATGTTTAGAAAGACAAAGCAAATTAACATGGAGGTTAGCTTATCCAATAGTTTAAATAAGGTTTTCTGAATTTATTTCTTCGTTCTTTTATTGGAGTAAAGATGAAAGTCGATTTAATAATCTCAAGAAAATTCAAACCGCGTCAGTTGTCGATTTAAATATATCAAGGTATAAATTTTCAAGTAAATAAATAAATATTCACTGACATTCACACAGCGCTATCTTGTCCCAAACTAAGCATATAGCCTGAAATAGAGAGTTCAGTTCAATATACATAAACATTTTACTAATATAAACAGACATGTTTATGCACACAAATGTTTGTACTTCGAACCTGGAACTTTTGGTTGGCTGACGTCTCAACCATTACACCCAATGGGTTGTAGAATGATAACTCAGTATTAAACTATTTTATAGTCTAGTCTTCAAGTCTCCAAAAACAATTGACTGATTTCGTAGTTATTTTTGTTTTGTATGTACAGCAGTTTGAAAAACATCGTTAAATATTCAGGTTTTTCTTTGCCTGATTTTTAAATTAACAATGGAATGGTGATAAATTTGCTTCATTAGGCAATCGTCGATTAACAACATCAGTAAAATGTTCTCCTTGGAAAATTACTGAAACACCTAAACAAATATATAGCCAAAGCGTTTGGCCTTCGTCGACTGTTGACCTCAAGGGTGGTAGAACGAGATTTACACGCTACGAGATTCAGATCGTGATGAACCCCTCGAATGCTTTCGGAACAGAATGATGTTAGCAGTGTTTCACTTCGTGATAAGTTTTAATGATATGGTATAAAGGTTTTTAATTGGATATCTACAGGAGCTTAATGTGTGGAATAAATCTGGAAGACCAGGTATGTAAATGGAAGATAACGTAGCCATTTTTTTTCCAAAATACCTACATGACCAATTCGCTTTGGGACCGCGTGGTTCGTTACGGCTCAATCACCCCATGGATACGCTGTGGGAGAAGGCTTGTGCTCTACAGTGGGCTGTTGTAGGCTGATGATGGTGATAATATTATCAGCCAATCGGTGGGTTGCTTTTTGTTCTTAAAATTAAACCTTTGAATCTTGACAGTTGAGTGACAGTTTTTGTAGTTAAATAATCATAAAATGGTACCTCAGCATGCTATAGTATAGATAGATATTTACTGACCCTATCTTTTTTATTGTTAACTTTTTGTATTGTGTTGTGATTGTGTTGTCTTATTTGTGCTGTCTCCCTTGTTTTAAGTGATTAATTTATCCTCACGAATGTTAATATCAACGGGTAAAATTCAATCCCATACCGTGTAAAAGCTACAACACGTGACATTGGCGGAATCGTGGCTAACACGCTATAGCCAATAACAAAAAAAAGAAGAAAATGGTACCTACGCAATGTACTGGTGGACTCTGGAGTCAACGTTGGTATTATAAAAATAATTATAATTTAAACTTCCAAACGTATTATTTATAATCGTAGGTACATTGCTAAAGCAACTCAGATTTTTTATGAAATACGGCGATTGATTCCAATAAACGTCAAGCGTAAAATCGGATACAATGACACGTTTCGCTAACAATGTTTGCCAACCGACGTTGTGTAACATCTTAGTACTCCAATGTTATTGAAGATACGTCTATATGTGATGGTTTTAAGTCTAGTAATGCGATACTTTGTTCTTGAATTTGTATATAAGTGTTACAACCAATGATAATATATATTTTAAATACTTTTTAAACCATTAGTTACAACCGCTGATACAACAAATAATAAAATTACAACCTAACTTCCTTATTGATCGAATTGCAAATCATATTCTTACACTCAATTGATATTTTTCCGTACAGGGCAATTTAAAAATCAGTTCATTAATCCTGGAGACATATTTCTAATAATAGGATAATATATATTATTATTGAAGGTAGAAAAAAATCTCTAATTGTGGTAAGTTTCTCGTGTCATTTATCATCTTAGGGGGTTTCCTATGCCTACCGTGTTAATCTTTAATCATATCTGTTAGATGAAATGTTTTTTTAATTATCCTTTAACTTCTTCTTTTTTATTTGTATACTACGAGTAACATATCTATTCGCACACATGATTGTCTATTTATTAATTATTTTCAATTTTCATTTTTTCTTTTAGTTTTGTGTACCTATGTTATTTAGTTAAAATTGTCCTTCCAGGGATTTACTGAAAAACAGCCTCCTGGCATGCTTCTAGCGTGCTAGGACAAATGCTGAGTAAGGTCCTATTTGGTATTTATTTGTATGTATTATTTTTTCTATTGTATTTTGTATGCTTTTGCCTTAAAGTATTTCTTGCTTTCTTCTTAATTTTCTCTGAAAACCCTTTAATCAATGATATTTTTTTTCATTTTCCTGATCATTCTACAGCTACGATATTTACCGTGCGAGTTCTTTGCGCAAGGCTAAATTTAGTCTTGATCATACAACACAAACCAATGAACTATCCAATTGACAATAATCAAGGCCATAACCATTACCGTCCAGTGCGTTGAACCTACACGTAGAGCACACTCGTGTAGTACATTTATGTAACAATAGTACTAAGTAAATAAGTAAGAGTCGGTGGCTCAATGGTGTGAACTGTTGCTTTCCGATCTGAGGGGCATCTGGCAGATTCAAATCCTACCAAGTACCAATGTCTATTAAAATTTTCGAAATTACATGTACGTTATCCGACGCTCTTACGGTGAAGGAAAACATCTAATGATATTCAAATACTGTGGCTAATATTAACATATAATATTACATACTCGTATGATAGAAAAAGTAATAACAATATAATAACGTAACGTAAAGTAATAATAACAATAATAAATAAAATATTAATCTGATTAATTACACAACCACTCATTTATTATTACATCTTGCTTGGACCTGAAAAAGTAATTAAATATATATTAATTACTTACCCAGTATTGGGAAAATACTAATTATCAATTCAAATGAAAAAGTACCATTTATGGATTTGGCAAAAGTTGTATCTTCAGAGGTTCCTTGAGCCTTTCTGCCAAAAGTTCCAGAGCTGCAGCAAGTCTATTGGTGGCTTGTGCATGCTCTCTCGTAGATTGTGCACTCATCCTTTCCATTTTCTCCAACATTTCTGTTGCTCTTTGCATGCTTGCATCCGGTTCTTGTTCTGATTCTTGGGAATAAAGACATATCTTAGTTATTATTTTACGAAAAAAACAATATAATTTTAAAATGTTAGTGTTACATTATGGTAAAATACTAACCAGAAATTAGTCGACGCTGACGCCTACGGCGTCGTTGACGCGGGTACATCTTAGGTTTTGTTGGTGCTTGTCAGGGGCTGGGCTTTTAATGTGCAAGGTTGACCCCATTGTAGCTTGTAAGTTCGATGACTCTGCCTGTTGCTTAGTTTGTTTTGTTTCAGCCTCAAGATCTTCCGTTATCATTTCTTCATCTTCATCCTCTGGATCTATTGTAGAATGAGAATCTGAGGAAATATTTATTAGTTCCTCATTCTCCCTTGGTACATTACAATGCTTGAGATGTGGACTATAACACCAATGGTTCCAGGTTTAATCTACTGGCAATACAAACATTTGTGTGCATGAACATGTCTGTTTGTATTAATTTGTGTGTTTTCTATGTATAATATGTTTGTATTTACAAAAAAAGGAAACAAAAGTATACGTATTTATCATTTGTTTACTAAGATAAACAATAAAGTAACTAAATGAACAATGATGAAGAAATATCAACCAAAAAATGTGTGAGCCCCTTGACACATATGTTGACACATGTTACATCTATGACATAAAATTATTCATTCAAATTTTGATCTTAAGTCATCATTAAAAGGGTACAAAATCAAAAGCTCAAGCATACTACAATGTTACTATGACATGTAGGGAGAAAGGTGATTATAACAACAATGTTTCGTGTGCATTTCAAAGGCTTGCATGTATGAACCTTATTAATATAAATATAAACGTTGACTACGTTCAGCTGTTAGCACATCCTTAAAATAAATAAATAAAAATTTTGCTCAACTGATGTATGAGCATAGTTTTGCCACGGACACTTTTTGAGTGAGATTTTGCACTATGTTAGTTTATTTAGCACTTATGTTATAGGATAGATGCTTAGTTTGGGGCTAGATGTAGCTGTATGAACGTCTATTATTTATTAATATTATTCATCAATTGAGCCTACCTTAATACATTACAGGAAAGGGAAAGCGAGTGACAGTTACCATATTCTCGCTTGCTGGCTAACTAACCACCTTTAATTACTTACGACAATGGTGGGCGCGTGATACTTCTATTCAACCTATAGACATCGGTCTCCCCCATGCGTGATACTCAAACAGTGAAAAATATACTCACCAAACGCCAGTGTTCCGGTGTTTTTGGGGCACTTTCGGTCGATGCCGACACACTATTTATTATGTTAACACACTCAGCCCAAAGTCTTTTTGATAAAATACGACCCTTTTTAGTGCGCGAGTAACGACCAATCGCCAGTTCAGGGTGAGCTTCCAAATAATCCAGCATCGTCTCAATTTGTAATACGCTCATTATTAGGAAACTAAAAACAAAATGCTTTATTGATTATATATTGTACTGCAAACAAAAAACTGGTATAACATGTTTAAAACACTAAATCCTTTTCAACTTGGCACACAGCTGTCTCCATAATGACAGCTACTGTCAGTTAGGCATGATCGTCGAACGACGAACTCTGTTTTTTGAACCGTTTTCCGTCCCGCGACGGTATAACCGTTTTCGGCCTCGTTCAAGAAACAATCCACGACGCGCGACTATAGTAGAACTGTTCTACGTCGCATTCTGAAACAGTAATCATCGCAGAACGAATCCTCGTGTTGTTGAACGCGATTTTATACCTTAGTTCAGTGTCTTCGAACCTAAAACTGTGTGAAACCAATCCGACGTCACGCGTCTACGTAGTACCTAAAAGGAGATAAAATAAAATACCAATCTATTACGTCTTCAACAATACTATTTCGCCTACGCGGTGCATAAAACTACCTGTTTATTATTTTGAAGATGAATGGTGAAAAAATAGAGTTGATGAGCTGATCAAAAAAATGGCACTACGATTACTCAAAAAATGGTATTTTGGGGTCAACATTTTTTTTTCATCGTACCCCCACTTGATTTGATACTCTATTTTTTAAGATATACACATTGATACCCCAGTATTATTTTTTATATAAATTGAATAGTTTGTGCGAGACACACAAATTTGATAGGGGGGCACTAACTTCTAAACTATCTATATACCCTCTAATTTTTAAACTATGGGTTAATAAAAATTAAAAAAAATATGATGTACATGGCCATAAAATCTAACAACGAAATTTAGTTTGAACGATTTCTGGTGTGTAGTTTTTTTTATAAGTACGTCATAAACGATGAACCACTATTTTTCATATTAAAGCCTAAGTAAAAATAATTTTAGATTTTGTTACTTGTTGCTGCTTTTTTTGATAGTGTATTATTAATACAAAAAGTATATGTTAAATCTTTAATGTTTTTGTGTTTCTATCACGTCGCAATCCCCGGTGAGGTTTGCGCTGTTGATTATTGATGTATACTCTTTTCAACATATCGCAGTCCACTGCTGGACATCTTACGCCAGATATCCCGGTCCAACGCTTTCCTCATGAAGCTTTCCAATTAATGTATACGATTTAACTATCACCGGTCAACTATTATTGTACACTATGTTACAGTCATCCAACGCATTACGTAAACATACTGCGACCTACGCCATACCACTGCGAGTTTACTGCATTCGTTCAACGCCATCTAGTGGCGGGAGTGCAGTAACACCGAGGGCATGTTGAGACTTGAGGCCGAGGTGAAGCGTGAATGAGGCGCTAGCTCGGTGTTGTGTCTGCCAGTCTGGTGGTATCGATCCGGCGCCCTCATTTCGACGAGCCGACTGCGACCATCACTTAGCGAAGTCAACACATTACTGGAAGTGACAGCTTTATAGTGCTGGTTTAATTAAATAGTGTAGTAACACTGTTATTAAAAACTTTAACAGAGAACCAACAGGTCAGGTTTGTAACCTTTACAGTTGTCATCGAGAGTGACAGAATGTTAACAAAAAGTTAAGTAATAGACGTTTTATTCAAGATAAACATATTATACTATCATTAGCTGGATATTGTTACAGCACAATAGATGTGTAACATGTAGTAATAAATACTGTATTTAGGAATCGAAACCATTTTCATCGCAATAATTTCCTTTGAATGTTACTTTACATTTACTGTAGCTACGGGCTTAATTCGTTATGTTATGACTACGGGATCTAGTTCGCAAATTGGTTTTTGATTTAATAGTAATGCGAAAGGCTTACGAAAATAGTTTTCAGAATACGGGTATACATAAATAACAATATGTATATGCTAAATTAAGTATACTCATAACTCTCATAAGGCAAGATGCTAAAGTAATAAGAAAATGCTGCTTTAAAATTGCCATAATAATAAAATCCTTCTACATCGTTTCCAGACGCGCTAATTCCAGTGTACCTAGTACACGAGGCAGTCGTTTCCAGCCTAAAGACAGCTATTATTGTTAACTGCAGTACAAGATGCGCATTTGAAGCCTACTATATACAAGTATTACCTTGTTAAGTATTATATTTTTTTTGGAAAGATTAAACTATGACCTTATATTGTGACGAACTTAGATAAATAATGACCTAACTAGGTGCAAAATTACTAAGAAATAGTATAGTTATTGTTATATTTAAAAAATAAAATTATTTATTTTGATCATAAGTCATCTTAGAGTACAAAATTAAAAGCACGAGCACATCACTATTTCATTATGACATGTAGCGAGCGAAGTGTTTATTTTATGAATGAAAATTCTGCCGAACTGACGGGCAGACTTTCGCCGCGGACATTTTTTGAGTGAGATTGTGCTAGTTGCACAAAAGTTAGTTTATTGTTTATCTTAGATTTTAAAGGAGATATTTTTATTTCATTGAGGGATCAATTTTCATAAAACTTAATCTAACCGTGAGATTTCACCGGTTTGAAAACAGCCAAGCGCTTGTTTTTACTTCGATTCTGTTCGGTTTCCAATTTCCTTTGAACTTATTTTATACTTTTGCGATTTCCGTCGATTGCGATACCGATATGTTGGGGTAGTTTGTAATAAAATAATGACTTCAATGGTTTCCATTTTCTTCCAAAGATAGAACCCAATGGTTTCTAAATAAAAGTTTTTTTGTTATTTTCAGATGTTTTTCGAAGCGGGCTTCTGAGAGTTTATGATATTTTGGTATAAGAATAGCGGTATAGTACGGTTCACGGAAAGATAACCACAAATGGCGGCCTTATGCGAAAAGAATATTTTAATGGGAGTGTAATAAATTAATAATAGAACAACGGAATACTATAAACGCAAACAAAATATATTTTCCGCTATTGCCGCCGCCGCATCTCCAAAGGGATCAAAAAAATAACTTCATCGAAATGGTCATCTTTCGTGAATCAGAGTATATATTGGTGTATGGTTTAAAATTAAACATAACATCATAATGTTCATGTTATATTTGAAAGATGCCTAGAAACATATACATCATCCTGCACACAGGCTTACATTATCACTAAGGCTTAGGTTGCATTATATTTATAACTTGCACAAATTCAATATTTATTTTCCAAACGTAAATTCCAATTATTCTTAATTTATAGTTCATAGTACTATTGGATCTTGAATGAATTGACGTAATTTTATTTAAGTTAATTTAATGTTACACAATTTATATTTGACCAGGGATATTACAATCTATTACAATAACAATGAAACTATAACGAACATAAGATATTACGTATTCTGTTCTTCATATACATATTGATATCGTATAATAATGGACGACAGGGTAATGAGTACTGTCGTGCTTGTCTAACATATTACTGTTAAGGTTGGAAATGGTATAATTTACAACAGCATATTTTTGTTTAATAGCGATCTATCATTATAGTAATAAATTTGCTATTCCTGGCTGGATGCATATTGCTTCAATAGTTGGTAATTGATGTTTATTAATTTATTATATTTATCACGTGGTAAATGGGTAGAAACATTTTAATCAATCCAACATTTGAAGTTGTATTAAAGATCAAGCACACTAAACACATAAAGAAAATATTATTTACTTTTATGACAAGTAACGCGTTGTTGGAGAATGGATGTTGTTGCAATATTGTAGACTGAGTTTTCTTCTCGTAATTTAAGCCTTAAGTCTGACCGAAATACTTAGCGCAAAACGTGGAAGACGGATCAGACCCATAATTTAATCTTACCAAATTACCGAATCTCGTCTGACAACTAACATCATGCTCTGGATTAACGTGGCAGTTCAGGAAAATTTAGTCCAGCAAAGTCAGTTTGGCTCAAATTGTAGTTTTAATAGAACACGATATGATTCCAATTTACACTAGCCTCATTTTGATCCCTTCGCTTCATCGAGCCAAAAATGAATACACCGCGCAATCTCCAAACAAAAACTTGATAAAACTTTAACAATATCCAGTTTCGTTACTTAAGAAAACAATTCACCGACATTGCGAGGCGAGATCGTCCAAAGCGCAACACGGTTGATCGCTATGAAAATTTATATTCATTTTATAAATAAGACGCTGGATGTGCTTTGCTGTAAACGTCTGTGCACTTTCTCACGCTCAACACTATGAATGCACAAAGCCAATTTTCCACAAGAGCCAAAACAACAAATTCAATTAGGGAAATGGTTTCTGTTTTGCAAAACAGAAGGGAGAATTTATAGTTTAAACATAAATAGTGGCGCGAGGAACAATCAGCAGATGGTGTGTTTGGTAAAGTATAATGTGTGTTCAAGTTTATATTGAACAATCAACTTAGCAACGTATTTATGCTACCGACTAAGTATACTATGTTTAAGTAGGATCTCTGGAGATTTCTCGACACGTAAAATAATAATATTAATTTGAAAAAATATTAAAGGACCATTCGGCAACAATCATGAATAATTATTCTTCAGTTGTTTCAATTGTTGATGTTGTCGGTGGCTTAATGGTGTGCCATGTTGCCTTCCTACCGGAAGGCTGAGGTTCAAATCCCGCCACGTACCAATGTGTTTTCGAATTTTTGAAATTATATGTACGTTATCCGAAGCTCTTACGGTGAAGGAAAACATCGTGAGGAAACTCGGCTCACCTGCGAAGAGATTTGTGTGAAGTCGCTAAAGCGCACTGGCCTCGCGTGGACGACTAAGGCCTTAACACCCTTACGGGTAGGCTACTGCCCCTCAGTGGGACGTTCAATGAGCTGTTGATGATGTTACGTCACGAGTAAAAGTAAGTCACAGATAAAGCACATAATAGTTGTTGAAAGCATGAAAGCGCAGTATCAAAATCGTCATTATTGGGTTCGGTCGGTCAGTCATAAGGATGTTTTTACATAAAATGACCTCACCAATATCAAATACTTCTCTGCGTGAACCAAAGGAATTAGAACAGAAATCACGGGACGATATCTGGCCCTGTGATGGTACGTCTACCTAGACGACTTAGTACCGCGTCTACCATTTAATAGATAATAATAATAATAAAATGGTTTATTGCTCTCATAACATACATTGATACAATCATCATCATCAGCTCATTAAACGTCCCCACCGACGGGCACGAGCCTACCCGTATAGGGTTTAGGCCTTAGTCGTCCACGCGGGCCCAGTGCGGCTTGGACGACTTCACACACAACCTTCGAATCTCTTCGCAGGCGTGCATGAAGGTTTCCTCACGATGTTTTCCTTCACCGTAAGAGCGTCGGATAACGTACATATATTTTCGAAAATACATTGGTACGCGTCGGGATTTGAACCTCAGCCCTCCGGCAGGAAGGCGACAGTCCACACCATTGCGCACCGACGCTCTCATACCATGATACAATGGTTGGTTTATAACATTACGTATAGTAAATGATGCTAGCAAGGAAGCACTCAGCTGTCACTAGCCAGGCACCTAGTCAGCTAGATATAGCAAGTCTTCAAAAGGAACTGTGATTCATAAAAAAAGTATCTTTAACTACATATTTACATTCCTGTTATCATATTTTAAAAGCTACAATAATTAAAATTATTGTATGTCCTTGTACAAAAGTATATACATATTTAACGAAACACTAACTTTAACCTGTATTCTTCAAAAACAATATGTACGTAAGGACGCGTGCAAATGACCTTCACGACCTCCGCGTGTCACCGTAGGCCTGCCCTACTTTCGGGTACGTTTGTTACCTTCAACGAAAATATGTTGAGCGTGTAAAGTGTAGCGAAAAGCCACGTTAGAGCGAGAGGGACAATCTTAAAGGTCCAATAAAATGACCGGACTAAACCTTATTTCTAAAACCTATCATAGTTCCTCAGGCCCGCTTGCAATTATACTCAACATTGTATATAACGGGCACTCTTAGCGTGTTTAAAGTACAGAGGGCATGCTAAAGTCGTCTCCTTGAGGGCGAATCTTCAGACTATTTACGTGACAGGCCGGGTGACCTACCCGTGACCTTGACCCGAGCCTGTGACCTACATCCAGACGAATCGATACGCACGTTGCCAACGTTGTATGTTACAGATAAGGGTGTTTTCCATTAAAAGTTTTGATTGAGCCGCGCTTTGCTGTTTGCTGATAAAGCGGTAATGGAACTGGTGCGTTGTGTTTTCCTTTGTCCTTTCTACCTACCACCAGTTACAGTTTTAAATATTATGTCACGGTGCGTTAATCTTAGGAAGGCGTTAACACGAGAATAGCTCAAGGGACTTGTGTATTAGACTAATGAATTAGTGAAATTATGACAATAAAATGTGTTATCAGATATTAATACATAAATACTACAACTACACATTTGTATATAGATAAAGCGTGTTGTCAAGCAGCATGAATAGCCATGCATAAATCAAGGTTGTTTTACTATTGCATATCTTTATTATTGTTTAACCGTTAACCGCCGGTGTGCATATTTTTTCTAATGTGTCTAGAAATAATTTTAAAAATTGAAATTTTGATTCATCATTGCTGTTAAAGTCTATGTTCACAGCGGACCTATCTGCAGCATCCAAGATTCATCAGTTGTCCGGCACTAAACCAAGTTATCAAATCGGGCCACCAGGGTAGGGTTACCTACACTGCTCTTTAAGTTCATGCAAGAAACGCCTAACTAACTACGAGCGTCGGTGGCTCAATGGTGTGGACTGTCACCTTCCTACCGGGAGGGCTGAGGTTCAAATCCCGACACGATACAATGTTTTTTCGAATTTTCGAAAATATATGGACGTTATTCGACGTTCTTACGGTGAAGGAAAACATGCCTGCGAAGAGATTCGAAGGTTATGTGTGAAGTCGTCCAATCCGCACTAGGCCCGCGTGGACGACTAAGGCCTATTCACCCTATACGGGTAGGCTCGTGCCCCTCCGTGGGACGTTTAATGAACTGATGATGATGAAGAACGCCTATCGGCCGCTTTATATATTAATAGACCATCATTAATTTTAATCAAGAGGTGCCTTAGTAACTATTACAAAAAAGCTTTCAATGTTATATTTTTGTGACGTGTCTTTCATGCTGAATATCAAAACAAAACCATTCTTAGCGCTACCTCTCTTTTGATTACAGTTCTAAATATAATACTTTGAGCTAATAAAGCTCTCAAATCTTAGAAGGTACATTTCATGACATAGGTAGTATAGGAAAAGGTAATTAATTATCTATTATTTTCCTCATTAAGAAATCCACTCATTATGTTACGAAGTCTTTAAAGTATATTGCAGGTTACTACTAAACTTATTATTTCAACGATCACATCGAAAGTAACACTTGTTTAAAAACATTAAGTCATTTTTAATGAGAATTGTAAAAAAATATGCCCAACAAAATTCACTGTTAACACAACGTTTTTGTACGTTTCCCATTTATTTATTTTTTAATTAGATCAATTTCATTGTCTCTTTTTTGTTTTTATAATACGGACACTTCATCAAACCACTCCAATCATCACTACCTACTCAATTATAAATACTAAATATACTCAATACCTGTCATGTGCCTCAGAATACATATTACAAGGGCGTATCTTATAGCCGTATTTAAACGATCTCAGAAAAAATATTTGGACACCAAACCAACCAATCCCTAAATGATGCGCGGGATGCCCGAATTGATCTGGCATCCTGCGCATTCTTCGAAAATCACTTTGTTGGTGTATCATATTAATTCCATTACTCCAATACCAGCACTAAATGATTATGATTGTAATATTTTTGCCCAAATGCATTGATCTCAATTAATTAAAACTTATAACAGTGATGATGTGTGAACCAGTTTTAATGCATTGATCTCAATTAAAACTTATAACAGTGATGATGTGTGAACCAGTTTTAAGGCCAAATTCGATGGGGCCTCTTTATGAGTCATAAGTCGAAGCAGTCAGACCAGTCGAATATTTTCCTTAATACAGTTCTCCTGTTTTTGATCAGCACCATCGGTGGGAAAATCCGAATTTCTCCGAATTTCGAGAAATTTCTGTAGATTTGGATTGTGTTTTGTTATTATAGAGCTAAATGGTTCTTTATTTCAACGAAATAAATATTGCGGAAGTTTTAAGCCTTTCACTATCAAAAAATATGTGTTATGCTTAACAGCGTAGAAGCTTACAATAGTACGAATTCAAGTAGTATGAATTTCAAAAATAAATATCTAAGTATAATAATAGCAAATTTAATTTGTGCTTTTGAAATAATTATCATATCATAACATTTGTATGTCTTGTTTGTGCAAACGCGTGCAAACCTTAAGATTTTTTGGCGAAAACACAGTTATAAGATTGAAATTTTTATTGTTTTAAACATTACATCGCAATGACTTTCATGAGTATATAAATTTATATTTAGTCACAAAATACTAAGACTGTTTGAATTTAATTTTATTAAGACAATAAAATTAACATTTAATTGTTTATACTAGATAAAATATATCATCTAAGAGTAATATAAAGATCGGGAGTTGAATCCAGGTATTAGCCTTGTGGTCTGTATCCCTAACTCGCTCCAGCTGATGAAGGTGAAGTGGTGGATGAAATCACAAATGTCTATCGCGCAGCCGCAGTCACGCATCTTCGGGTAGGTCAGGCTCTTGCTCTAGGAAACTGAAAGTGCGCGAACCGGTTCAAGTGCACCGACGTGACCCGGTCGTCTCGTCCGGATACCGGGTAGAAAGTAACGTAGAACTGAAAGTTCTGCAGAAAACACTGAGTGTAAAAGTTCTGTTGAAACAAGATTTCGCTAGTCCGATGTCTTTCCAGCCCTTCAAATTAACATCAGCGGAAGATCTCAAAATCAGTTAAGTTTTCCATAAATATCTAATCTAATAGGTACTCTATTAGATATTGTTAGTTGTAAGATACGAACTATTTAATTTTTTCACATTTGCTGGATTTTTTGTCTAAACAGGTGTTTAGTGTGTTTGAAGTTGTTGTTGTAAAATCCATAAACACAATTTTTATCCACTGACGGACTCTTGAATCTACGTCAGCTGTAAATGTTAAGTAGATTAATGTATATATTCAGCGATTGAAATTCGCTATCCGTTAAGTCTTTCCTGAAGCAGATTCAAGGTCATGCAACTCAACAAACTGAAGTAGGTAAGCTTGAGTTGACTTTGTGGCAAAAAAATACTATTAAGTCAAGTATTGTCACAACATATTATTTCTTTTGTAGAAATAATTAATGTAAAAAAGAATTAAGCAAAGTAATAATTTTTATTCAACGTAGACGCAGACGAAGGTTGCAAAATACACCGCAGAATCAATAGTCAGGAAACTTATAAAGGTAGGCAATAAATTTGCAAGAAAAGCGCTTGTTTACGAATGAGATCTCTTTCCTGCAATAAAGCAGTTTTATTAAATGTGGGAAGTATTCGCGGGGTACTTTGCATGTACAAACATTTCGCTAAACCCAATTCATTAAAATAAATGTTTGCGTGTTTATTGAAAAAGGGCAACTTAAATTTTAAGACAATTTATATTTAAAGTTTGTAGGATCATTGGCAATATGACAAAGTTTTCGAGATACTTAATGAGAACATTAAAATAGTAAGACACAGAAAAGCTCTTATTTAGATGAATTTCTTAAACTTTTCATACTTGGATGTTTGTGTACACTTTTAGAAGAATTCCGTAATCCACACAA
Source organism: Leucinodes orbonalis (assembly GCA_019425675.1). Taxonomy (NCBI): domain Eukaryota; kingdom Metazoa; phylum Arthropoda; class Insecta; order Lepidoptera; family Crambidae; genus Leucinodes; species Leucinodes orbonalis. The sequence goes on from PQWD01011775.1 coordinate 35,157, forward strand.
AGGGAAAGGAAAGTTTATTTCGAAAAGCTCAAGATTTTCATGAAAAGGTTGTTGGTTGAGTAAACCCGATATCCCTAGAGGACTGGTTATAACGCCGAAAAAACAAAACCGAGCACTCAGAAGATATAAATAACACCCTTTCGAAGAAATAGAGAAATAGGCACATTATCACCTCTTTGTCACTGATATGCCTAAACAGCGTAAACAAGTCTGTGAAACCCAATATGGCACCTTTGACGTAATTGACACCATCGACATCGTTACCCATTACCTGTCAGATGTCCATTGTCGCTTCGTCAACCATCATAAAGGGTGTTAAGGCAATGTCTCGGTGCGGATTTGTCAGTCATACCCCACGCATGCCCTTTCCAATAACGTCAGAATAGGGTTTCTGCGTGATGGATATGTTATGAAGGGTGTTTTAAAAGAATAATACCACAGTTGTTAGGCATCTTTATAAAATGAATAGGTTAGACAATATTTTTGATAATAAACCAAAAAGTCTTCTAAAGATGGCCAATGTCTGCATATTTATCTGGATTCATTGAAAAATTTTAACGTTATTATTTATTTATTCTTTATGCACCAAATATAACAGCACAAAGGCGAACTTAATGCCTAGAGGCATTCTCTACCAGAATACGTACGTAGTACGTATCTTACTTTTTATTTGACATTAGATTTTTTCCGATCGTCATTTAATCTTTGATCGTCAGACATGATTTCATTACTTATTTAGGAACAATAACACATAAATTATTTTATTAAATGTGTTTTATTTTGTTATTATGCCATAAAGATAACGCTAATTTTGACGACCCATGTGATGTAATGGTCGAGACGTCGGTTACTACACCAAGGTATCTGGGTTGGATCCTCGGGCAGTACAAACATTTGTGTGCATGAACATGCCTGTTTGTATTGGTCTGTGTATTTGTATGTAAAACATGTATGTATTTACAAAAAAAATATATAATGTTTATCCGTTGTTTAGTACTCATACCACAGGCTTCACGATTAACTTGGGGCTAGATGGCGCTGTGTGAATGTCGGATATTTATTTATTGTTGCGGCACATTTGAGTGAAATTTGACCATGATTTATACCACGAATTCTGTCAGGCCTTCGAAATCCATCTAATCTGTACTTGTATTAAAAGTACAGTTTAATAACAACTCAGCCGTCAACATCTGAAGTTTGGCCTTGGTTGGGAGACGTTTTAGTCAATCTCATTATTGACACTAAGTACATATCTGATGAAAATATTGACACGAAAGTATCTAGTATTCAGGTGATTAGTTTAATACTGTTATTTATTACGTATTTGTTTGCATCGACGAAAAAAAACACGATGTTGTCAGTTATTTCATAAAAATATTTATCTTCATCTATTTCAGATTCCATCATCGAGCCCAAGTTATTCTATATTTAAAAACGTATCAAGAAAATTACTCTTTAGTTTCTATTAATAGGGAACATGCAAATGTAATATAAATGAATATTTTGATATTAAAGTGTTAAAAATAACATAAAAGTAGGGACACCGTAAAGTTTATATTTTAATTTACGCTGTTTTTAAAAATAATTACGAATTGAAATTACTTGAAATGGAACGTAAATTTAAACACCAATCACTGTCATTTACGTCATCTATGTATCACATATTATTTTGACGTTAAAGGTTTAGTAAAAAGTGAACATTAAAACGATAAAACCGGTATTTTTCGCATAAAAATGAAATTTAGGACTGTAAAAGCAGTCTCCAGGAAACTACCAAAGTTAATGTTGACATGGTTGTAATTTATTTTTATCGGAAGTGAGTTTTACAAACCGCAATAAGCCTGATGCGAAATATGGACTTTTTACGGTACTTTATTGCAATATCAAAGCATAATGTCTATGATAATCTAGAAATGATTGTTTTTCATCACCAAACATGCAAATGAAAGTAGTGAGCAAAAAGAAAAGGTTATATTTTAACTCATCACAGTGTGAGCAGAAATTGCTTGGAAAAGGCTGTCCTGAGGATTTCCACATGGAACTGCCTTGTGCAGTCCTCATCCATGGCACTTACACTACACTCTAAAGATGAACCAGGAACAAAGAAGAAATAATAATAATTTCCTTTGTAAAATAAAAAAAACATTATTTATATATCAAAATTGTGTAAGTTTGTATGTTTTTGTGACTGTCATATAATAAATCAATATAAAACTTGGTGTATTTTCAATTATTTACTTACAAGAATTTTACATTTTTTATTATTGGTGATTCAGGTGTCAAAGGTATTATTCTGTTTTAGCATTCAAAAATATGGTATGAGCATCTCTATTCACAAAGTTTTTAAACTTTTTAACATGATTCCTTATCTTTGCAATAGTTATAGACAAAAAAGTTATAGACAACTTTGTTATTGTATTTGTATTAGGTAGGTAAATATGTTTGTTTTTCATACAAGCAGATGAAGAATAACAAGTATATTCTAACATCATAGTCATCTTCACCGCATCGAAAAATAGTTTGAGAATAATTCATTCGTCTTCAAAGCTCGAAATTTCTTTTATCCCGGTTTATGTCAGTCAAAAACAATATATTGTTATTAAATGAACACATTGGCACAAAGTAGGTCAACGCAGCTTTTTTCCGGAGTATCAATTCATTAAATCTATACATTATCAGTTATTTAAAATTCTTATAAATTAGGTCTCGACAGTCTTGTACTTGAAGAAAAGGAGGTACATTCACATATTTGACGTCAAACGTCACGCTAGCCCGTTTTGGCGCAAATTTGAAATTGTCAATTTCAAACCGCATTTTATGCAGAAAATGATAGTTTTTTGATTTTTAAATATACTTGTGGTCTATTCCAAATGTAGTTCTTTAAAATAAACACAAAAAATAAAATTTGTGCATCTTCCCTATTGTGCTGGTACAAGTATGCCTCTGTGCTGAGTCTATTAAATGTTAATATTTTATAAGTATGTGTTTGATTTTTAATGTAGAAGTACTTATATTTATTACTATGTGTATCTTTCGTTTATTTAACCAGAGATCTTTGTTTATACATACATGCTCACTTTGTCCCTGTCTCAGAAATGTATATATAAATATTTTTGGGGAATAATACCATTAGGAATAAGCAGTACTTTTATTTAAATCAAATATAAATTGTTCACTTGTGTAGTATGTTTACGTATGCATAAATAAATAATTAACAAATTATGTTAAACAAAGACATTTAAAAGAATCTACTGATAGCTAAATATTCAATATTACCAGAAAACACAGGCGCCAACACGGCATAAACATCGCCATTCTTGCACCAAACGAAATGTAAAAAAACGGTTATTAACGACACAGTGGCTGCTGATATCGGGAACCGCCATCATTTTATGGTCAGGGATATCAATGAATAATGACCGGCTCTTCAGTGCATTAGATAGAAACACTCAGCAAGATTTATACAAGGTTTGGTTATCAGCAAGGAACATTAACAGATTGTCCCCGAAGCACACCAGTTTGTCAATGGCACTGGACGTGTGGCACTGTTTAGATCTCTCTTCTTTTGTGAAACGCCTTATCTTTATTAAAAACATGTTTTTTACAGAGTTGTTTGTCTTAAGATAATTTTCCCCGAAATATTTGTGTGCAAATCCTGTACGGAAATAACTATGCGATTCTCGAACTGACATGTTTTTTTTTATTATACCTACATAATACTCATATTAATATCATCAATGAAATAGGGATTGCAATTGCGCTGACTTATATTGCAAAATCGTCTTACGTGAAAATATTTAAAACACTCCAAACGACTAGAGTTTAATATTTTTAAAACCATCGTAAGAAATCGTAATTTTAAATCTTGTTGACAGTTGCGGAAAGGTTGTTGGTAAGCACTGACTGGTCCAACGGTCCAAAAGAAAAAGTTCTTTGTTCTTATTCGCATAATGTTTTATTGTTTGCGTTCAGTAGGAGTTCATGCTAATTAATTATGCTAAAATGTTTTTAATTAAATGTTCCGAGCGGAAACGTAATTAAGTTACAAGTTTCGGGCGTCAAAGTATAAATTATAATTTTATAATTGATGGGAGGTGCGCATTGTTTTCTTGTGATGCTATGAGAGATTAAGTATATTTAAATAGTATATATGTATAGTGGTATGTAATAATAAAATGTTTTAATTTTATTAGTTAGCAACCGCACAAACCATCGAAAAAATCGGAAGTTCCCTTCAATTTGAACTATACAGTCAACTAAGTAGACAGTCATAAATGTAAAATAAGTATTTATTTATTAAATCATTAAAATGATAACTACTCGAGAAGAAATACCAGCCATACTGGTGTAAGTCCGCCACCAGTTACAGAATTTTTTATTAAAGTAGGATTTAACAGAATCTGTTAACAAAATTAGTACGTTTGATTAGTGAAACCATCTTTGGTGCCTAAATAGAACAAGCTCTCAATTTTGTTAATTTACTACACATTATTATGACATTCAGCAACGACAACTAGCTCCATATAAAGCGAGGAGCTTGTTATTATGGTTATAAATAGCAGATACTGTCTCTCTCTCCCTTCAACCTATCGCAGTCTACTGCTGGACATAGGTCTTCTCCATTTTGCGCCAGATATCCCCGTCCTCCACTTTCCTCATCCAGCCTACACCAGCGACCTATTGCAAGTCGTCGGTCCATCGAGCCGGAGGGCGTCCTACGCTACGCTTGTCAAAGCGCGGTCTCCACTCTAGCAGATACACATACTTATTTTTTTTTAAACAAGTACTTATTTTATTTGAATAACATAGAAACACCCTAACCATTACAAACAGACCTGTTCATACACACAAATGTTTGTAATGCCCGGGAATCGAACCCAGAACCCTTGGTGTAGTAGCCGACGTCTGGATCTCGATCTCAAAACTTTGCGAATGAGACTGAAATATGATGCTATAAGCGAAATTTTAATTAGCAACTTTGGGGCCCAGGTAGGTTATGCTGGTTGTATTAGCGTGTAAGTTGCTGAACATGTTTGCACCAAACAGGAGTACCACCACTTTTTGTAGAGGATGTTAAATAAAGCCCTCTTTACTTATTCAAATTTCTTAAGCGTAAATTAAACTCTGTGTTACGTGTACACACCAGAAATGAAGAGGCGTCGTCCTTATTCTAGGGACGGAAAAGTTTGAATAAAACGTTTCTCAAATTAATTTGAACAAGAAGAGTCCTTTCCAAATTATTGCCACGACTAATTGCCTAAATATAGTAACTGGCACTTTCGCACATTTAGCTTTAAATAGATTGGGCGGTCTGTCCTTAACTATTTTGGATGAAAATATAACAAAAATTAGAAATAATTGTATATCACTGATTGATTCTGGAGGATACTGCGTCTAGGCAAGCGTAGCGTAGGGTTCCGTCCGGCACTCGTATCATATTCTTTTTTATGTTGCAAAGTGTACAGGATGGTCAGGACGCTCACCTCATGGTAAATGATGACGCCTGACCATGACAGAGTGGCATTGAAGGAAACCAACAACTGATTGACAGTTATTATTCTCCATCAATGCCACACTGCGTCCATCACCCGAGACAATAGATGTTTGGTCTCTTACCCGTTAATATCACTAGCTACAATGTTCAGCAGTGGACTGCAACAAGTTAAAGTGTGAAGAGAGGAGTGTGATACTAAAAAGCCGAAGAAAAATTGCGAAACCGTTAAAGGACCACTAGGATCTACAAAGCAATGATATTACATATAATATAGACGGATAATTTAAGCGTTAGCAATATTATCTGCTGGATTCAATGGATGTCACTTATCACTGCGCTTTTGAGATCCAACTGTTCTAAATAAAACAATCTAATAGACCGTATGAAACCGTATTACCTTTTAGATTATACTTACTCCTGCGTTACTCATGTCATGGAATTGTCATCATATAAAACGGAAATGGGCAGTACCGAAACAAAACGGTACGTTTATAGTTTGTTTTGCTCTATGTATATAATTTATGTATCGTACTATATCTAAATCTGATTGTTTTGTTAGAATAGGAAACTGGAAATGGCGTGGCCTTATCTGACTTTTAATTTATGGGCCACATGATTTGCTAAATTTAGCAAAAGAATAAGCATTTCTAAGGCACTGTACTTCTAACTTTCTATTGAATAAGTTTTCACACTATAAGAAGTAATAATTTGTTTATATAAGTTGTTAATTTTAATTTTTACTTACGAGTATCTTACTTCACAACACCATCATTAAAAACTATCAAAATCTAGCAATTTTTGCTAGCGATATTAGAAACTTTTCTAATTCCCTATCGTATGTATGTTCCTTCAAGCCTAAGTGATTTTGGTATACATAACATAGATAGCCCTTTACATATACATATTTATATGCCATTGAAAATCACCAGTGTGGGTGTTGAGTGAGCGTACATGACGATACACTCGACAAGAAACACCTGGATGTATGTTTTCAAAGTCAAATGCGTTTTAAAGGATCAAGTTATGAATTATTGAATCAATCAAAGGTTTCTGACGCATTCTGCATAGGATACAGTACAATACAGTTCGATATATTACCATTATTTTGGGTTTACAATGAACTCAAAGTCACTGATTAGAGTCGGGAAAAACAAAACATGAATAGGTACTTTGGTTCGTTATATAAAAATCATGTACCCTATTTGAAATTTAAAGTTACATGCACGGCTTAATGTAGATCGGTCCGTAAATAGACATTGCTTTTGTTTTTGAGAGGCACCAAATCTATTCTACATTACGCTTCCTTGTACGTGTGATGAACGTGAAGTTATACAGTGTTTTTAAGGAATAAATGCGTTGTGAACAACATATTACCTACAACGTTCTTACATTCGAAATAAGTTTGGTTATAAATAATACGGTTGAATATACCTTGATATACCTATGACGTCATCATTACGATATTTAGTTAACAGCTTTGAATTGTTATCTTCCAAACTTGTTCAGCACGTATTAATGACTTGAGCCTTGCTTATTGTTAAAAACAATATATCCACTGGAGGGTGAGGGGTCTTAGATAAACAAAAAACTAACTAGATGTACAATCAAGAAGAAATATCAACCAAAAATGACCGAGCCGATTGACACATAGCACACTACTATGTCACTATGACATGTAGCGAGTGACGAGATTATGAATGAAAATTGTACCAACTGACGCGATGGACAGACTTTTGTGTTCTTTAAGGACCTAAACTGAATAAACACTTTTCATTTGCCGCAGACACTTTTTGAGTGAAATGGTGTATTTAGTTAGTTTATTATTTAGCTAAGGTTATTTAGATAGATATACTATGTTTTATTGTACTTACCATTAAACAACAAAAATATTTTTTTTTCAGTAAAATACATCTCTGTTAAAAAAAGGTATATAAATATGTTTATCCGTTGTTTTGAACCCACACTACGAGTTCCTTAATTAAATTGGAGTTAGATAGCGCTGTATGCACGTCGGTGGATATTAATTGTATTAAACTATCGCACACAGTTGTTAATGTTAATACGATTCACATCTCAATTATGAAAGTTATTAAAGCAACCACAACAGTGCAATTACAAAACCAGAAAACAATAAAACACGGTAAGTGTGTTAGTAAGAGCTACATCCACTTTCATTTAATAACTAGTAAGACGCTAGATTGTGGATGTTGCACCGCTAATGAGGCTCGTTGCATCTGAGCAAACCAGTTGCGGATTTCTCCTATTTAGTGTGACCAGGCGTTTGCTTTTTTCATACTCGCACTTTGTTCTTTATGGGATATGTTTCTAAGCAAGAGTCTTTGTAGTATTTCTTTTGGGACCGAACTCTATCGCATCTTGAAGTGAATCGTTCTAAAAATACTACGATACGATACGATACTGTGGATGTCACATAAAAATAAAAGATAACAATGTATGTTTCTTCACTTACTTCTGCAGCTATACCACGGCTGGTTTGATACTTTCACCAAAGAAATAAATCAAAATCAAAGTTCGGAAACGCGACCTCTTAAGTTAGTAAAGTGCGTTGTGCGTGTAGTCGGGTCGCCAGAACCTTGTTCACTATAACGCAAGATAAACAGGACAGTTGAGGTTGGTTTGGTTCCTAAAAGACGACAAGGATCTCTTCAACTAAACAATGCACTGCTAGACATATTTCTCCCTCATTTTGCACCAGATATCCCGGTCCTCCGCTATTCTCACCCAGCCTCCACGAGCGACCTCTTGCAAGTCGTCGGCCATCGGGTCAGAGGGCGTCCCACGCTGCGCTTGCCATGACGTGGTCTCCTCTTCAAAACTTGTCTGCTCCCAGGATGTAGGATCCTTTAAATCTCACTAAATATAAACTTCTTCACTCTCATAGACTTTTATTTGCATTAACTAATTTTGAATATGTTGAAAACTAAATATGCCTAATAGTCACACTAGTACGCAAGCGGTACGCATTCCTGTTTTCTCCGATCTACGCTCGCATCTACCGCCAAGGCATGCGCGGCCCGCGATAACCCGGATTACCTACGTGATGCCTGTCTGTGGAAAAACATTATTTTCACGCGCCATTCCAACGGTGAAATCGCTTCTGATGTTCGAAGTACCTGCCTTTATAAGCGTATGACGAAAAACGTGTCGCTTCACGATAATTGAGTGCTGTCATTCAGTTGCTTTATAGTCTTGGTGATGCTGCTGCCTGATGCCAACGATGTTGTTCGGTGGAGAATCATAATTTTGTTTTCAGAAAACTAATTTCAGGATTGTTTTTTGTAGAGCACGCTACGCTTGCTTAGGCGTATATTGAATATGGTTATAAATTCATAAGTGCTTACTTATGAACGTCAAAATTACAATAAAAATACAAAATGTAAAACGTTTCAATTATTTCAGTGAAACAAATATGAATTGTGACAATTTAAAGAGCGCTTCATTGGTTTTGACCTGCTGAGACAGAAGCACCCAAAAAAACGCAAAGTTAAAGTCTTTTTAAAATTTTGATGTACAGTATTGAGCGTCAGGGGCTCGTGAAGTGCGAGCAGTTCAGGAATATGGCTTTTTATATTACATATTGATTTTATAAATAATAGTTTATATTAAGTATTAACTCTTCCAGAAAGTTTAAGTCGAATTGTATTAAATGCAAGATGGTTTAATGGGAGTTGTCTAAACGTCAGGCCACTTGGTTTCATTCCAACGCGGGTTAAAACATTGGAAAACCATTACTTTTGTTCTTTGGATATTCTATTGCATCCACAAGCACGAGTATTATATCTATATTTAAAACTTTATTTGGTGCATGATATCAGATTATCCGAATCCATATCCAGATTAAGCTATTAGGTACCATAACGAAGATAATATAAAAACGACCTATTAAATCAAAATACTGTTTATATATCGGCACTATTTCTTATAGGTTCATAAAATGTTTGCCATACAAGTTAGACCCCATATTACCCACCCGAAAGTTTAATCAAAGGAAAGACGTATAAAATTTAGTCGATACTGGACACGTTTCTCACGGCAACCTTAGTGAATTCGTCATTACCTAGTGTCTTGAAACATACAGAAAATGATCTAATATTGAAGCTGCGTATGGGATTTCCAATAATTTAAGATAACCTTTGCTTGTATGAGTTACTCATCTTATCTATACATGGGCCTATCTAATAGGGATCACAAATTATTAAATGATTAATTATCATCTCACTGCGGAACACAGGCCTTCCCGCACAACAAAGCTATGGGGATGTAAGTATGGCTTATGAATATAAGCAAATGATTACATAAATGTTTCGGGATAATTAGCGTAGAAGCAGAGTTGTAACTACGCAAGCTTTTTAAAGCGATGAACTTTTTATTTGTTTAAAATGTTATGATTTTTGTAGTCCTTATAAAAGTTCACATATTCTTTACATTAGGTGTATTTTAATTTTAATTGTTATTGTTAATCAAAACAAATGGCAGGGTTTTTTGGATGTTAAAAACATAGAAAAAAAATTATCTTTAGTGACGTATTTTTAAGATAAATGTTTTATTTTTATAATTCCATAAAAAATATTTCACGAATTCCGAGATTACAAAACAAACACCTATCTATAACCGCGGTCGCATAAACAACGCCTCTGCGGAAGTATGTAGGACGCTCGCCGCCCGATAGCTTATCTTAGTAGGTTAACAACCTATTGGCTGTATCAATGCAATCACGGCTCTTATCGCCCATACTTCACGTCTTTGAAGACGGCTGTGCATTATTTTGAGTTGCAGTTTGTTTATATCACACATATTTATAGTTTTAGGATTCAGATTGGTTGCGTGAATTATTAAAGCAAAGATCTAAGTCATGGTGATAGTAGCTTTTACTATGAATCCGAGTATAACTACTCGGCTAAATATCTCCAATAATACAAGACTGATTCCCAAAAAGAGCTCAAAGCGAAGTTGCTCATTATTACCGTAAATATGTGTTTACAGTTACTCGTACTCCCTTGAAACATGGTAATTCATAAATAAGCCTAACTATGAAGATTTACTTAATTCGCGGTTTTACTGCCGACTGGTATATAATATGGTTTGGCGTTTTTCATTGATGTAGACTGCTGCCTTCCGATCTGGAGGGTAGAGATTCAAATCCCACCACGTACCAATGTCTTTTCGAATTTCAGAAATTATTGGTACGTTTATGCGACACTCTTACGGTGAAGGAAAACATCGCGAGGAAAACTGCGCCCGCCTACGAAGAAAATCAAAGGTTGTGTGTGAAGTCGGCCAATCCGCACTGGGCCCGCATGGATGCCTGAGGCCTCCCTATACGGGTAGGATCTAAACCCCTTGGTGGGGCGTATAATGAACTGATAATGATGATACCAATATCACATATGACTACCAAGGTAATTTGATGCATGTAAAGCAATAAAATGTCTAGAATGAATGAAAATCTGCGATTAAAAGTAAAACAAATGTCAGAATTGCATGTCCGCGGGCAGTTACGATAGCGATCTTGGACGGTGAATAAAGAAAAAATCCTTAATTGGAGTAGAATAATGATAAATCTTATATGGTTAATTAATCGGATTCAGTCATGACAGTTTCATTGCACAAGGCTAAGTACATATATTGTATATTTACTTGTATAAGGCGTCTAAAAATATTTGCCTTAAGTACTTAGAGTATGTAGTACTAATTAAACAAATCATTTAATCTTCCAATTACATGACATGTTTAATAAAAAGAAAACAAAGGTAACCACAGATTCCAAATATTTCAGTAGATATTCTCTTCAACCTTTCACAGTTCACAGCTGGACTTGGGTTTTCCCCATTCTGCACCAGATATCCAGTTCATTCCGCCTTGACTAGCGACCATCCCCATAGTTGATCATTTCGGTTAAATATCATTACACGTTTAAAGGTTATCTTACGTAGTATAGGCGAGTTATAAATAAATATCTTCATCTTAGAGTATATATAACTAGGTATACTCTAAGATCTTCATATGTACATTTACGCAGTGTCACAATTGATATAAGTAGTTGTACCATTTGTATTAAACGTTCGCCACTTCGCCCCAATTGAAACAAAGAGTTCGTAGTACGAAAACAAAGGATTAAAATAATAAATAATTATTATACTTTTCTTTTGGACATATGTCCCTGCCTGTCTATGCGTATCTGGAAGACTCCCAGAAAAGACTAATACAAACAAACATTGATACAAACATATCTGTACTTCACCAGGATCGGGTGGTAAGAGCACCCTTATGAACCATAACACTACATACGGAGGGCCTAATTTACAATCCAGGGTTAATCGTTTACACACATAAGGCTCGCATGGTAGGTTACGACTATGCTGATGGCAGACTATGCTGTTGTATGAAATTTCCTAAAACCATAGCAGTCTCAAGACTGTTTTAAGAGTATCTATAGCTTTACACATCAGCGTAGTATCAACAGTAAATCGCGTATCAACTGAAACTATATCTATAAATCTTGCACATAACGTGTTTTTACTAGTAGTTATTTGCAAAATATTTTCCCCGATAACAACTTAGTATTTAAACTTGTTAAGTCAAGAAGTACCTCCGATATGGAGCGAAGTACGGACGACGTAATAAAATATGATAGCTCGAGGTAATGCACGATTCACTAGAGCAACCTTTCGTGTTCCTATAAATTCAATCGACAACCTTCCAACAATCATCTGATTTAATGCTCCCGTATCAAAGACGCCGCTGCCTTTTATGGCTTCGTATTTCGTACAATTGAATGGGCTGTAACATTTTAGTACTAATGAATTTTAAACCCTAGACTGCAGATGGTGGTAAATTTATGAAAAGCCCTTATGTAAGAAAAAAGATTTAATCTTACATTTTGGGTACTCGAATTAAGAAAACATTACATTTTAACACTATTTTATATGTAAATTAAAGTCAGCAATTAAGCAAACATTCATCATACTGGTGACTGCTACTGTCGTCATATTGGTGTTGCATACTGGGGACAGTTATTTTTTATGTTACAAGGTGTACAGGACGGTCAGGACGTTCGCCTAATGGTAAGCGATACGCCTGACCATGGTAGAGCGGCATTGATTGAGACCAACAACTGATAAACAGTTAATATTCTCCACCAATGCCTGACACCCGAGACAATAGATGTTAAGTCTCTTATACCTGGTAATTTTACTAGCTACAGTGCCCTCATCACGAAACAATGCAGTACATAACACTTCTACTTACGGGATGATATCTAGCACTGCGGTGGTTCCTACCTAGACGACTCAGTACCGAGTCTACCACTTAGTCCCTTAGTAATAAATCAACCTATCAGGTCTTACCCAAAGAATGGCTATGGGTTTATTGGGCCGAAAGACATCACTTGCGCCAATGTATACGTCACTATTGTTGCAGAAGACAAGAAGAGAATGAACTGAAGTAAATACATGTTCCGTCAAAGCTCTCCCGCATTTTATTAACATGAAACTCAAAGGTTCTGTAATATGCATATACGTAAAATAATGAAAGTGTTACGTCGCTCAACTTTACGATATGTGAATAAATAAAATCTTTGTGAACAGTTTTTGATTATTGCCCTTGGCGAGTCGCCAGCAGCATATGGGCTATCTGCTTTAACCATTGGCATGTATAATATCCTCGATCATTAGGAAATATAATCTACAGAGGATTTCACGTTACATCGAAGAAATATGTATTTGTATAATGATTAAAATTTAAGTGCTTACCAGAGGAGGCGTTTTCCGAGGCGAACAGCGGGGCGGCGTTATAGTCTGCAATAAATAAAAATATCTTTAGTATTGACATTTAAATATACATATAAACGGTAAACATTCTGGAATACGCACAACAGCAAAGATAAAATAAATAAACTATACAATAGTTTATTTTTCGGGATCGCCGTTTAATAGTATTAAAACGACAATGTCGCGATAAATTTTTATTATATGAACTATATTTAAATCTGCGTTAAGTTTGCTGTCCGATTAGACTATGAAATAGATGGCACGCTTTGTATTCTCCGCGCCAATATTGATACAAAAATAGAAAAGATTACTGGTATAGGTCGCGTGTACTGCAGATATTGTTGTACTACGATATCCAGCCCGTCATATACTTCACTGGTGTGCTTTAATCGCTTGCAATAAGGTTTGAATTAGTGCGGTACTAATATTAAAGTAGAACGGATGGTGCCACTAGCGTGAACGTGAAGCGGGAAGCATTACGAGTACGAAGGCCGCGGGGTAAACGACACTCGCTGACGTTTACGCAACGGAGTTGTTGCTAGACAAACACCAGTGCAAACTGATACATCTAGTCTAACAACACTACAGCTATTAAAGGTCAGCAAATGTTGGTGTTGATGACGCATAGTAATGGCGGCAGTTATAGACACAAATTTTCCGAGGCCTGACATAATCTATGTTTCTACGTGACGCGCTTAAGGGGTTCGTTGTTTGCGACGTCCATCGCACATTTGACACGCTTCGTTTTTGTATTGCGTAACTTATGAAGCATTGAACTGTTTTAAATAAATTAACATTAATAGAAACGTTGGCATAAATCCAGTGATAATCTTTTGATTTCAATGTGGCTTGTAATTAAATTTTATCATGGTTTAATTCTTTGGAAGTTTAGTAAACATTCGCTTTTTAATTGAGCGGCATTCTGTAAACATTAAATACAATTATACCAACGAAATATTAAAGGGGTCGTACATGCCTTGTTTTATAACAACTTTGGCAAGTAGGTCAATCAATAGTCGGATATTCCTACTCAATCGTTTTTAAAATCATTAAGTTTTTGATTCATATACTCACTACAACAACTTATTCTGTCACCAAAATTGTAAAAAAGTGACTATCGAGTTTCTTGCCGGCGCTTCTTGAAAAGCCTTCTTTTTCCGTAACTGTCTGGTACTGGTAAATGTCTTTAAAAATATGAACAATAATTGAAGATTCAAAAGAATCTGTAAAAGATTTATTTGAATAGATATATTTTGAGTGTGGAACAGTAAACAAATATGCGCACGCTAGAAACAGGTTAGGCTATTCGCAGCGCGGTCGCGTTCCCGCGCGGCGCCGAATGGCGACAAATGACGATCGCCGGCTATGTGGACACGATGCATGTTGATTTGTAGCATTTTAATGTGTTCTAGAATATTCTAACAGATAATGAACGTCCTTACACGTGAATAGTATCAACTAATTTAGTTGTTCAAATGTTATTCTCTTACATACGTGTTTAGGCGACATGCGTGTAACTATCTGAATTAAGTCAACTTATAAAGAGGTTAAAAATATTATAAAGAAAAGCATAAGAAAACCTAAAGTTTTAAATAGTTGAATGAGCAATTTATCAACTCCAACCTGCCAACCCAAACGGCGCATAGGAATGATTTTTTTAATTGAAAATCTGGTATTAAACAATTAATTTCTACCTCGAAAAACAGATCGTCACGAGTTCTTCCATTATTGGATTAACTGTCCTTAAGTTACTTCGAGTTAAGGTTAGATGAGTCTTATTTAGTCTAGGGTTGTCTTATACTTTAAAGCCGGTCCGAGCTTTCGTTGCTACGCAAGTAACGTTACGGGTAGAACGATAGTTTTTATGCCTAAGACGTGTCATTCAACTGTATGACTTATCATATTCAACAAAAAAAAAACCTCTGTCACATCAATCATCTGTCAGCGTAGTTCAACAAAGGGATATGTTGGTGCAGCGCGCTAAAAATAATTCACATATATTTAATGAAGGTATCGACCTTTAGACAGCTCGACTGACATTTTGGCAACCGTCACTAATGAACGTCGCCGTACGTTTCGACGGTCAACACAGTTGGTGAGCTATGGACTACAGTAATTATTTTGATGACATCGTATTGGCCGTGAAAGGAATTTATGTACAACTGTTACTGTATGCCAAACATTATCACAAGTAAAGGATCTTAGAAGAATTAAATGCCTATGTACTTTATTAAGGCGCTATAGGTCAGAGGGTAAAATAAAAAACATTAAACCATTTTAATTTAATATGATGTAACCAATTTCAAGACATTTCCAACCTCAATTATTTATTTTTTATTGTTACAAGTGCAAAAGACTTTTATATCACGGGACAATTATCTGCGGTGGTACTACCTAACGACTCAGTACCGCGTCTACCACCTAGTAAACAGGAGTATGCAGTAAAAGCAATTATAAACAAAAACATAAAATACAATTCAAAGCTTTTGATCATTACATTAGCTTTCTTTTAATGCTTGTTATATACAGAATATAATTGCAGTGTCTGTTTGTTACATTGAAATAACCATTTTTTCTTCATACATATATGATTACACGAAAATGAAAAGTGTTTATCATTAAGGTCCTTACAGAACACTAATGAATGTCAAATGAAGCTACCACTGGTTCGGACGGTAGTTTTCCACTGAGAAGAATCCAGCAAGAAACTCGAAAGTATTACTTTCTTACTTTCGAAATGACTGGTATATGGCGGGATTTTAACCGACACTCTCCAGATCTGTGGAGCATGGACTGTTGCCTTTCAATAGTCCACACCAATGCCACAATGCTCTAATTTTATTATTATTTTTTCATTTAATTTTTAAAAGAACCTTGATTACGATTCTAGCGGTTAATAAAGAAGTATCTAAAACATTAGTTTTGCTTTTTTTAACCTATAAAATTTAAATTTGTGCTCATTTATTATAACTCTGACCACCCACATGCGTTTTTCTTGTTATGTCTTTCATACCTTAAATAGTCTTAAAGCAAATTAATTTTAAACATTGTTGTGTCGTGAAATTTATTACTTGCTTTTATAATGAATGATGGTAGAACCTTAAAATTATTCTAGTTTCGTGGGTTTTACGTTTGCGAAACAGCTTATATTGTTTATCTAAGAAAGGTATGTATATTAATTATTCAAACCATAGTATTCAAGTTGAAGTAATTTTTAATGAGCTATTTATTTTTCCTACAGCAAATTGAAAACTAATACCTGTCCAAACGCCTTTAAAGTCAACTTAGTATCATACTTACCTATAAAGTAATCAATAAAACAGCCAATGAGGGAACATTCTATTAAATTTAGGTCACTTAATCACGTTTGTTTGAAGTATGTACTTACTGAGCGTTACAACACCGAACCTGTATAACGAAGCAGAAACTGTTCGTTTCCAACTTTGCATAGGCATATCAAAGTGACATACTGATCGAGTATTCAGTGGATCGCAGTCAGCTCACTGCCTACATCGGGCGAATGCAAATAATCCACGTATGTGTGAGTGTCGCACACACGTGTAGAACAACACACCTCAACATCGTTGCCCGCGACTCACAATCCGTATACGCATTCGCACACACACACAATCATGTCTACTACTATGCGGCCTCTTCGTTTGAACTTCGCAATAGGTATGTATGTACTTAAATATGTTATACATACATATAAAAAGAAGTGGCACACCAAAGGCAGCCAGTTCATTGACAGCAAGTTTAATTAATATCATTGTTATGTAACATTTGTAGACATTTTCTGTGGATAACCACGAAATAAATGTTATTGCTAACGGTCAATGCTCTGGCGGATAAGAACTTAATTACTTGTATATGATTTAAATGACAAGCGATTCCTTTTATTACACAATTTGTCAGACCGGTAATAGTACTTACATAATTTTATTTTGTACTATTTTTTGTAAAGCTACAAAGTATATAAGCTTTATTCTCTTCTTTATACACTATGTGAAAGTTACTTTAAAACAGTAACTACGAGTGTCAGTTACAAATACAAGTATAACACGACGTTTATACTTATATTGTAAGTCGTTGACGTTTGACCTATTCAATCTTCACTAAAAGACTTCCAATTTGCTATTTCAACTAGATTTTTTAACAGTTCACCGAGTGAAATTTCACAAAACGGACGTTTAATCATATATTAAGTCTAAAAGCTAAACTTTAAATCAATAGTTAATGTCTTAATTTTTACTATGATAAAAGAACAATTTGGGTATTCAATACGATTATATACATATCATAAAAGAAGTATTTTCTCTAGACGTAGGCGAATAATTGCGAAAGTTTTTATTGTTCTCTACAACTTTTATATGTTAATCCGAAAAATAATATTAATTAATTAAATGTGAATTATTTGAGTGCTTTAAATGTAAGACTTATCGTTAGGTAGAAACAACAAACAAATAATAAATTATGACCGATTTTAGCCACGATTGACAGACACGACTTTGCAATAAGACATTTAAGAACAAAGTCACGAAAGGCTGCATTGCGGAATTGACATTGGTACTACATCCGATACGATCTTTTATCTCTTTTTACTTAAGTAAATATAAACATCGAATTCACATTTGCATATATGATCCACATCATCTTTAGCGTCTTAATATAGGTAACCTACTGCTGAAAAAAACCCTGTCCTTGTCCTTGTATTTTTAGAAAAGAAAACTCCGAAGTATTAAATGAAAAGCGAATGTTAGTGTAGACACTCGTACATTATAATATACATATGACTATGAACACTATCCGTCTTACGCAATAATACACGTGATAATACCAGTGGCATACGTACGCTATAAAAACAAACGTATTAAGTAATACTAGAGACCGAAGTTCTCAATGCACTATCTTGTTCGTTTTTCTATTGGTATAATGTCACTGATGTCAGAACGGACGGACAAAATATTCTAAGGTGACTTCCCGGTAGGTGAGATTGTGAGTTTGCGAGTTGGCAATTTAATAAATCTCTCTCAAATACGAGTCGAGCAGTGAGCTCAACGGACGCTGTGGACAGTAAAGCCTGTTATTTACGCGAAAATAAAATTTTATTACGGCTAGAAACAAAGGGCACTGTGACCAAGGTTGTCTGCACTTTGCAGTCGTTCACTGTTAAGTAGGATTGCCACCTTTTTTAGTGGTGAAATAGTTATTTTATTAAAAATAAATCTACAGGAAATTTAAACTGGAAAATTATTTATATTTCCATATACAACAATATTTTTTCAATACATTTGAAATAATCATAGGAATCTTTGCAATCGATATTCATATTATTATAGATGAACTTTTCTTTTAAATTAAATTAATAGTGGTATTAATTCTTTGATATAAAAAACGCGAAAACTTAATACAGATGCAGTCATAGTATTTTTGGTACGATATTATTTTTTTATAAGATATAGTTGAATTGACCTGGTTAAGGTAATGGGTAGCAGATGGATGTCAACTGCAAGGGATCGGTCCGCGTAGAAATCATCAGGAAAGGCCTTCGTTCAGAAGTGGACGTTCGAGGTTGTAATGATGATGATGATGAATAGAATTGACTGAATTATAGTACGATACTATAAACAACAGTACAAGTGACGACCCTAACTGTGAGGGCGGTACGTCTACAAGTTCATACACTCCAAGGGAACTCCGTATAATATGAAGCATATTGCTTGCAATGTTTCAACTTTCCCACATACATCAATAAAATAGTTATTTAAACCTATGTAGAGTCACTGCTATGAAACATATGAGTTTAGTTGAAAATTGTTTGTCTACATAATACATTTACTAATTTAATTACCCTATATACTCATATGATTGTATTAATTTTATATTTGAAGTATTACCTTGATTCTCGGTTTCGATACTATTACAATGTATTAGTAATAACTTTATTTATACTCGTACATGAATACGCAATTAGTCTGCCTATTTTATAAAATTTTATAATGATATCTATTTTTGGCACAAAATGGACAGATAACCTGGTTATGGTGGCGGGTAGCACATGGATGTCAACTGCTGCCCTGGGGATCGGTCTCTGTGGAAATCATTAGGGGAGGCCTTCATTCAGCAGTGGCTGATGATAATGAAAATAAATTTCATTTGATATAGGTTGTACTATAATTGTGATCTGAATTTTAGTATGTATTAATTAAGTGATGATATACAAAATAAAATAAAATAATAATGAGTCTCAGCGTCACATAAAAACTTCACTAATATTGTCATTACTCAATAATAATAATAAATATGCAACAAATCTCTAGAACAATTATTTTAATAAAGTAAGGAATCAATAAACTAAGATAATTCACGTTCAAGACAGAAACAAAAACCACTCACAAAGAAGGATGTATTCATTACATGCAATGATAGAATGGGATTAGTGAAGTAACAATAATAAATATAGAAACCCAATTGCGATCTTTTAATTATCAGACGGCACAATAACCTAGTAATTGTATTCCTGTATGCAAAAGTGACCTTAACTAATATACGTGAAAAGCTTTCGCATTGTACACGGTCGTATTTGAATGATACTGACCTATACCAATGATATATTCATCCAAGCTTGTGCACTCGACTGTACCGATGCACGCATGTGAACGAAACGCATACAGTTGCACAAGTGCATGTGTTCACGCACTAGCCCTTATGTACTTTTCCCCCCTTATGTAGAAGTTAGGGCTTCCATTTCTGCGAAACCTAGATACGAGTACTAAGCGGTTGACGTGGAATTCTGCTATGGCTTGCTGTTGTTTAATAAGACTGGGGGAAGGATATGGTTCAGTTAGATATTTTATGCATTTTAATTATGAATACTGAAATTTGGCTTTCAATAAAATTAGCATTTTTTATTCAAATATTTCTCCTATTGATTAACAATTTTGTTTTTATAATATTGGACTGACACAATCATACGTAGCTTTTTACATTTATGAACTTTTCATAAGTAAAATACGTACATAAAAAATGTCGCTTTAGGTTCTAGATTAGCTATTTATTAAAGCCCTGTGACATAAAAAAGGACGTCAATAAAATTAGAATAAGCTGGAAGATAAACAACCCAATTATACATATAATCTACTTTTTATACGTTTATTTGTAAAAAAACTCTCAAAGGCAGCAAACCTCTATCCAATCCTATACAAAGCTGAACATATTGTATGTTTATTTAAGACATAAAAGTTTCTTCGTCTAAACCCTCCTACAAACCCTAGGACTTATTTAGTAAATGGTGAGGCACGATACTATCGATCCTAGGACCTACCTCACCCCGGTTTAAGGTGACGCAGTTGGAACCAGGTGCCCTTGGGAGTTAGGTCTTCTGAATAACACGGCGCAAATACTTTAGGGTTGTCAATAAATATATTTTTGCGACATTTTTCATGTCAAGATATTATAGGAAAAGCGTGTGCACTGTTTGTAATACTTTAGCTTTTTGAAAAGTATCTTCCATTCAATACTAAAAAGGCTTACATTGTTTACCTGCATACCAACATTAGCCTACTTATCTTACTTTCTTTCCTTTCGTTTCGGCCTGCTGGAAGAAATTTTATAATGAAATAAACTGTTCCTTTGTACTGATTTTTTTAACTGTATAGTTTGTGTCATGTAACTCATGTTTGTGTGTACTTACATAAATAATTAGTATTCGGTGCTGAAATTTCGCTGATAGATTGTTTAGTATCAATTAAACACGATTTTTACAGAAATTAAAGTAAAGGTTTTATATAAATTTCAGTTCCCTTCCCTTCCATTTAATCATAAAACACTACTGAAATAAATTATACATTGTAAATCCAAATCCTACTTACAGGGTAGACAATATGAAAACACATGACCTAAAGACACCTGATCCACTAGCAACTGGTGCCGGAAAAACAGCATCTCATGAATTCAAAGTGAGAGTAACAATCCATGGCGGCTCCATCTTCGCTTTACATTGAACGACTTCGACGCAAATTACTTACAGTGGAACTAGTTCAAACTGGTTTGGCAACCCTAGTTCTGGAGGTAAGGGGGAAGGGAGGGGTATGTATCCTGACCACGCACAACGCTTCAATGTCTATATTTAGCAGTGCATTTTATGTACCTACGGCACTTGTTAAACTTCACTTTCCAATTCTCAAATTTTAACTATAATAGGTTTGAGCATTCTTTTGGTATATACAAAGAAACTATTCAATTAAAAAGTACACTATAATGTAGGAGCGTTGATTTCTAAACATAAACTCGATCGAGAATGAATTGGAAGTTAAAATGTAATAAAATCAGTGGTTTCCATAATGATTCAAAGGCTAGTTTACTTCACACTTATCCAGACATCAGGAAAACCCATTATACTCTTTAATTTAAAAAAATATTCTCCTACCTCAGTTATATGACCAGACAGTCAGCGTATGATTATGAAGTATAATGTTTCTTAAATATATCTAGGAGGACATTCTCTTTTAGATTATTGCGATCGCAAAATAAAACATTTTCCAATTTCAAGAGCACTATTACACTTAATTATACTCCGTACTTTAACAACTTGGCGATACTTTATACAACCACCTTAAATACAGGGCGGCACAGGAAACTGCAATTAAACCGGCGCAATAATAGAGTATAACATAAATAGGATCTACTCATACAAAAGCTTTGGGTGCCACAACTAACCAACTGTGCCGTTTGCAAAGCAAACCATGTATCCATGATAAACAATAGAGAACGACTTTCCCTGCGGAACCAACCACCATAACTAATAAACTGGTATTAACCAGTTAAGGCAAACATATTCAAATTATACATCACATCGATTTCTTGCATGGCCGCTCTTTGTTAAAGTAAACACGGTCCTTTGCAGATGCTTATTGATGGGTGTTACTTGACAGATACCATGTTGTCATATAGAGGGTTGCCAGTTTACCTTGCCATTAACTTATGCAATTTCGGGGTCTCAGGTATGAAATATTTTAATTGCTGGGCAACAGTGTAAACTATAAATACGCTACACATATACTTATGTAGTATATTAAATTACAAAATTGCATCAAATTATCATCCGCCGCAAGGTATTCATCGTACAATATCATTTTAAGAATATTCACGAGGTAGAGTCGTGACATGGTGTTCTTAAGAGGCTATTCAAAGAGGTTTTATTATAATGCGCCTGTTTGCTGTCTTCGTACTTGGATAACCATTCAACGGTGAAAATAGAAGCTTGCAAAATGGCTTTTGAGAGAGGCTATTAATGGCCGTAAAGTTTAATTTCAGAATTTGATCAAGTAAGTAGAGCTAGGTCTCTACATCTGATATAATTTTCACAGCGCAAACATTATGTGGCCGATTTGGCAACATTTTACATGAAATGTTTTTGGTAGGGTGTACTCGTATAAAAATAAAACAACAGACGGATACCTTAAACACACTGTTTCATTGAAATAATAATTTCATTTTATTAAATCAGCTGGTATTATTGTTTTTTTTAGCCAATTTTACTCGTAAATCCCGTGAATATCGCACTCAGTTTAATAATTTATTAAGGGTAAGTATATACAAAAGTTCAGTTCAAGGAATTCAAATCTAATTGCGTCAAGTTTCTGATATTTTATGTAACATATCCAACTTTATCTAAATAGTTTCAAAACCATGTATCCATGATAAACATTCACGACTTGAAACTTTCGTCTCTACAATTTCAAGGCAAGCCCATGGCCAAAGCCACATCATAACCATGGAATGGTTGTGGTCGCACGTGTGGGCGTAACCATTAACCCCCCTCACCCCAGACCGCTAGCCTCTTTGTCCTATGCTTTCTGAGAAGCCATGGCGGTACTGACTCCTTATATTGAAGTCACGACAATGCAAGCATATGGGATACAGGTAATATGCAATAGAGTTCCCTTGGTCCGCAAATTGTGGTTATGATAAAAGTAAATAAAAATAAAGGAATTATTGTTGTTTGTTTGGGTAATTGGGTAAAGTGTAATAAATAATCATTTCCCTTCAACTTCAAGGTTATAGATTTTTTTATGCAATTATCTGTATGAAGTTGGGTTGATTACTCGTAAGTTGTTTATAATAAGTCAGGTATGTCTGTTAATGAGTGATAACTACGAGTAAAGCTTCGTGTAATATTACCAGTAACTCATACGCACACCAAGTTTGATACGATAAAAAGTTAGCGTAATTGCTCAATAAGATAAGTGGAACGATACTCGTATAGTGAAAGCATATTTTCCAACATGTTTTCACTGGCAACTTTACTGAGAAGTAGATACCGTGCAAGCAGCGGCAAACTGAGGAAATGCCATGTAAAAAACGTGTAAGATTGCGAGGTTGCCACGTCCAGTACACTAACATAAATCGATAGTAGGAAGCCCTCCGACTAGTTTAGCGGTGCGTGAGGGCGACCTAATACACCCACTACCAACACTGCATGCATGCGGGCTAAATATACAGGATCGCTGCGTTCCTGCGTTGCACCACGCCGAACGGAACTTATGTCGCAACTACAACGTCCACAATTGCTTGTCCGGAGAAAATAACCGGTTTCGCTATCGGGTAACGCGATAACCGACTTAAAGCGGCCCGCAGTGGGGTGAGATTGCGGCAGCGCGCCTCCGGTAAAAGGTCGTTTCGCAATGCAGCGGCAAGTAATAACACAGCTAGGTGCATTTTCGCTGCAATTTCGCTCTCGGTCGGGCTGTGTGTTTGTGGCGCGCTGAAGATCAGGGCTAACGATCGGCGTGCGCTTTCCGTCTCGCTCACACACATTCCTTTGCAAAAGAAACGATACAGCTTTATCTGACAGCGGCGCGACGCGACGCCTGAGAAGGCTTTTGTGCGTTTTCCACGTTGATGTTTATAGGAGCGCACGTACAAGGGGTGCTTTGAACGTTGCGTAGTTATAAATTCCGCGGGACTTTTGTTTTTATTAAAACCTATGTATGTTTGCAAGTATGTGTGTTGCGTGCCTGTGTTTTATTGAGCTGACCTTTGCATACTGGTCATAAGCTCGTAATTAGTTTTTATTTTCATACTTTAATGATTTAACGCAAATGATAATGATATGTTAGGTAACAATCTTAATAAGCAGAAGGTTTTATAAATGTTTGGTGCTAGAAATTATCGAACATTTGTTGTAGGTGATTAGTCATCATGAAGAAGATTACACTAAGAAATCAACTTTGATGTCGGCAATTTGCAAAACAAGAAGTCACTTGTTTGTACGAAAATTATTTTTATTTTTGGTATTATACTTCTTTCATTGTAAGTAAGAAAATTAATTTATTTCCGAAAGGCAGTTTACAAATAATAATGTAACTAGCTCATTTTGCGATTGCGATTAGTCAACATCGAAACTTTTTAAATGTTGATGTTATAAAGTTAAAAGTTAGTACCATGTTTCTTGGGACCTGTTGCGTCGTTTTCCCATTTCCCATTTTTTTATGTCATAGAAAAACGTCACTGGCACAAAACCAATTGTCAAAAACTTTTCAGCGATGACGTCACCGAATTTGGGCATTTCCCGCCTACAGAACCGCGATGACGGAACTCGGGCGGTTACGGCAGCCGTGGCGTAACCGAACGAGTACTATATTTACTTTCGGGCACGTGTTCCGAACTGAATGGGCGCCGCCTTGACCTTGAACCCGGACGCACGCCCGCGGCACGCACCCGAACGGCCGGCCGCGCCTCTGCCTCCTGCCACCCCATGCTCCCCAATCAATAGCCCGCTTCCTACTTACACGTTCCTATTTGTGACACCGCCACTCTATTAGTGTACTTATACCGGGAAACGGCGAAAAGCGTTCGAAATTTAAATTGAGGAATTTGAAAGAAATACAACTAGCCAGTGTGAAAATTGGGAAAATTATTTTAAAATACATGACAATGTTTTTTAGTTAATATGAATAAAAACTTTCTTTAAAAACTATAGGTTTTTGTAACTAATTTATATGTTAAACATATTTAATTATTTAAATAAGATTTTATTAATCTCATCAGATCAAGGAAATAAAATAAATATAATTGCTTAATTATAACATTCATACTACGATAATTTATATATATAGAATATGTATAGGTTTTAATTTTATATAGCCCTAATTTTATTTGGAAATGCTGCGTTATAATTAGTTGTTACTGAAGTCATTAATAGAAAATGGTGTTGACCTTATTCCCGAAGAGGATAACTCCCGTTTAGGGAAGTATCATGTTCTCCTGTAAATCAGGTTATAGGTAGTCAACCTCATCAAGGTTGACTACCATAACATAAACTGATTTAAATAATAAATTATAAGTAATATTAATTTTTTTTTTTGTTTTAAGATATTTATTTCTCAAAAGATTACAGTAATCACTTACAGAGAAAATACAAATTATCTTCATGCAATTAAATAGCGTAACACAAGACGCGAGAGGACAAAAACTACCCGCCAATCGTAAACATTACTAGGTATTATCACAGTTACGTTGGACTATACTCAGCGGCAGAACGAGTTAGGTCGCACTAAGGCTGCGGATACATTAATACATTAGCGCGTTTTCTTTTACTATTCTTTTTTCAAACATTTTTATATTGCTATAATTAAATATAAATATAAACATTAAAACAGTAAAATATTTAAATATTTTTAATCTACTAATGAATGATCCCTTAAAATATGGTCTTTGAGCAGTTTTTTAAATATAAGTTGTGTTTTAGCATCTTTAATATTATTTGGCAGTTGGTTGTACAGTTGTGCTCCTTGAAACATAACATTATTTTTTCCATAGTTAGTTCTAGGGTTCGTCAGGTGGATATTGTTCGCCTGCCGGGTTGATCGCTTTTGATGCTGTGATTTTTTTGTGAAAGTTATTTGAGAGTGAATGTTTTTATCCAATATTTTTTTAATAAGAAGGCATGTGTTATATTTGAACATTTGGTTCACGTTCATTAACTTTGTCTCTTTATAAAGTCTTTTTGTGGGTGTAAAGTAATCATACTGGAATAATGTCTTAATAATTATATTTTGCAGTGTTTGTAGCTTTATTAAGTTTGTTTTCGCTGCCGATCCCCACACTTCGATTAAATAGTCTAAATGAGATTTGACCAGGGAGTTATAAATAGTGTACCTTACATGCTTAGGCAGGCTTCGCACTATGCCTCGTAGCGCGCCTCTCAGCGAGGTTAGCTTTGACCGTATTTTTTCGATGTGAGGTTTCCAAGTTAGATGAGCATCAATGGTTAGTCCAAGATATTTTTCCTCTTCTACTTGATTGATAGTTGTACCATTTATTTTAAGGGGGTTATGATTGCCAATTTTTTTGTTTTTTGCTGAAAATATAATGTAGTTAGTTTTATTAGTGTTAATTGTTAATAAATTGGATTGAAACCATAGGTTTAAGATATCCAAATCATGCTGAGCTTGACCTACTACCGAATCTACTGAATCGCCATGATAGAAATTTATTAATTGATTTATATTAATTGCTGCAATAAAAGTAATGTTAAAATCACAAATGATGTTATTCAAAAAACAAAGGTACCGACATACGTGACACAAAATGGGAAAACCTATGTCCAGCAGTTGACTACGACGAGAAACTACTCGTACACGTGACCAACATGTTTCACAATCAACTCGATGGATAATTGAATTATTAACAATCGAAAGGAGAAGAAAATAAATCTGTGTTATTTACCACCATGCAAAAGAGCAAAGTGGCTGAATGCTATACAAAATTCTATTTACGATATTGTCCTCCTAGACACGAAAATATGTAAGAGATCGCGGTGTTTCGCGGCAAAGTCTAGTCTCACCCGATGAATAGTGAACAAAGCTCTGGCAATCCGCCAACAAGCATGGTACCAGTAACACCCTCCCACCAGAAGTATACCTACTTCTGGGGGGAGGGAAAACATGAAAGTCATTATGTAGCCTTAATCCATCAGTAGAAGTTAAGGTTGTTGCACGTACAAGACACATTAGGAGGTTTCTGAAAACTAAGATAATAACTATACGTCTGATACATAAGGTATCAATAAGATTAATATTTGCTATGGCACCTATTCATTGCTCATTTTAGTCCATAGCGTTTATAACAAAAAACAAAGATGGCTGCCACGAGTTGGAGCCCAGTCACGCGAACTTGGAATAATCGTGTGATAGCGGGCGGGTTCGCTATCGGTCATTAACAATGGTTGAGAACTACATTAAGGACTGCCGTGAAACATGCATATTTTTTTTTATAACATTACAATGACATGTATTTTATACTGAAGTTAACTTATTTCATCTATGGACTGATAACCTGTGGCAGAAAATGAATCCCAACTGCTAGAGATCCGTCCGTGAAAAAATCATTATGGCCTCCGTTCAGCAGTGGACATTTTAGGCTGTAATGATGATTATGAAGTTTACTTGTCAGATTGCCATCGCAATTGTCTCTGAAGTTTACATAAATGAGAAAGTTAAATAATAAAAAGAGGTTGTCCTTTTATCTATTATGCTTGATAGGAACAAATTTATTTCATATGCTTATTACTAAAAAAACAATCATTACATAATTTGTTTATACTCAGACCAATTGACCGCTTTACAATAGAAGTAACAAAACGCAAGAGGCCATGCATTCCGGCAGTTACTACTTTTGCCCGGATCCTAAGCCCTAGTTGTGCACTGGATGTTGTTACCGAGCGCAGTGCCCAATCAATAGTTTACAAACGAACTTAATTGAAAATGCTTCAAATTATAGTACTATATTTACTAATTAATTTACGTCGACGATTCCGCAATGCTTGAAGACAAAAGTCTTTGAACAATGCGTCTTACCCGTACTAACATGCGCAGCTGAGACATGGGCACTGACTGCGAGATTGGTTCACAACTTCAAAGTCACTCAACGCGCAATGGAGCGAGCTATGCTCGGGGTCGCGCTAATCAGAAATAATTTAATCCGTAAGAGAACTAAAGTTACAGACATAGCCCGCCGGATCAGCAAGTTGAAGTGGGCAGTGGGCTGGTCACGTATTTCGCCGAACCGATGGCCGTTTGAGCAGACGAGTTCTGGAGCGGAGACCGCGTCTCGGCAAGCGTAGCGTAGGACGCCCTCCGGCCCGATGGACCGACGACTTGCAAAAGGTCGCTGGTAGAGGCAGGATGAGAAAGCGAAGGGCCGGGATATCTGGCGCAAAATGGGGGAGACCTATGTCCAGCAGTGGATTGCGATAGGTTGAATTACAGTACAATGAAAAGTAACGTGAGTTTATCAATTTTAACCATTTTAGGTAAAAGTTATAATAGGTTTAGGAATTGTAGTATTGTAATTGAAAATATTACATCTTTGTTTGAAACCTAATATTTTTAGGATATAATTATAGCAAAATGGGGTGTTAGAAGTCCCAACTTACAAGGCAACATTTATTACAACTTTTGGGGCTAAAGTCCACTAGTCAGC
The DNA here is from genome assembly GCA_019425675.1 of Leucinodes orbonalis. Classification (NCBI taxonomy): domain Eukaryota; kingdom Metazoa; phylum Arthropoda; class Insecta; order Lepidoptera; family Crambidae; genus Leucinodes; species Leucinodes orbonalis. Next base: position 63,927 of record PQWD01011775.1, read on the forward strand.
TACAACGGGGCTCTGGTGATCTCCTAACAATGCATAAAGACAATCATGAATCATTAAATACAAAAGACAAGAAAAAATACTTAATTTTTATATTATATAATTTTATTCCTTACCTATATTATTGTACTTTAAATGCAAAAACACAAGTAGCGGCCAGTGGTTAATACCTATCGTGTAGGTTATTTGCTATTTTTTAGAAATTAATATAGGCTCCTTTTCGTCCGCCTTGTAATATAAATACTATTATTATAATAAAACAGCTGTACCGCCCACCACTGAAGTCTTCTCAACGCATGAGGGTAATCAGCTCACTTCTAGTGCGTGTTGACAGGTACTATTGCCTCGTTCATGATGACGCAGGAGGTAGAGCGACAAGTTGGGTTGGCTTCTGGTTAATGCCATGATATTAAAATTTCCAAAAAATAAAATAACTATCTATATTTCATCAAAAATAATAATTAAAGCTAAATGATACGCAGTCTCACCAAATCCACTAGAAAGACATCAGTCAAAACAGTTATTTCAGTGAACTAATACTCGTCTTATAATTGTCATAAAGTACAAGTTTATTACATTACCTGCCAATGATAGCCCCAGTGCATCGGTATTTGTATGGCTCGTTGCTAAGTGTGCCTGTGGTTTGTCCGCCGATCAATAAGTTTACCGGCTATGTCTGTCGCCTATGCCACTTCCGACTTACTTCCATAAATAATGACGTCGTATTGTTACATAATCGCTATGACCATAAACAGAAACAGTTTTAAAGGTTAATAAACTCCAATTACATCTTTACACAGATTCATTAAATAACAATTTTAAATATGCTAAATGAAACACGTATCAACGAGGCTAACGTCAAAATTGACGTTCCTATCGTTATAAGTTTAAGTAGGGCGTTTCCTATGGTGTATCATTGAAATCGAGACCAAACTACATTCTTATATAATGTTTATAAATAACGATATTTAAATCCGTGCAACTGTTTCAAATACCAAAAAAAACTCAGTGAAAATGTCCGATTAACGAGTCATAATTTAAAATCACCTTGGCCGGTTTACACATCTGTTGTTTGCCGGTCCAATAGTTAACTAGGCCGCCGCTACCCATTGTCAATCGTATACTCGACAAAAATGTTGATCTCCATAATCCACACAGTGTTCTTAGACAGCATTCCAATTTCTGGTTGCCTTGTATTGGCTACTTATATTGAAGAAAGAAAGAAAAATATTTTTTTGGTGCAATAAAAATTGTGACATGTTATTCCTTAATATTAAAAATAATAATAATGTCAAAAACCTCCCTACTGTACCAGATAGACATCAAGCTCACTGTTTGGAATGCCAATGTTGAAGTGAAATAAATTTCTGCGAAGATCTGACCCAATTCTGTCTCAGCTATGCTATATGATGTGGTATGTGCAAAAAAAATAGAACAAAATTCGTATAGTGTATATTGAAATGCTTTTTTCCAGTTCAGAGCAATGTCGGAATATCGGACACAAATATTGTTGCAGATGTATTTACATTTTCCTCTATTTTGAGACTTGCTTGGATTTCGTAAGCTGGTCAGCACTGTCTCGCAATTCAGTTATGAACGGAGAAAGTTCATATGACCCAATTTTGATGTCTAGAATTCATTCATCTTATAGGTGCAGAAACCTTTGAAGTTCTAAAACAACTTTTAAAATTTCAGTGACATACCATATCATCCCGTTTCTTACATTTAAAAGAACAATAACCCAGTTCATGATGTTATCTTTTCAATAAAATATTTTAAAGTTACACACAAATGGAATCTAATAAAAACTGGCCTTTATCCAAGGACGCTTACTATGATATCTTAAAGTTCGTACTTGTATTCGCGAGCATTAAACTCAAAGCTTAAATAAGCTATTACGATTTTCATATAGGCATGAATCACGTCCTAGTTCAATCCCTCCTTAGCAACTGGCGTCTGTTGTTTATTTTTTATTTCGGTCAACGTACTCGGCACCGATGTACTCGCTCCATTGACATCGATTTAGGGTTAGTATTAAAAGCCTGTTCACAATGGGCTTCAATACATCGTTTCTAGTTAACTCGATGCCTCCATTATGTTAATAAGCGCACGTGCGATTCCTAAATAGGGTTCCATAAATAGCGTTAAGGCATTCTCGCTTAGATATTCTTCGAAAACTGGTTTCTGAATGGTAGCAACTATGTTGGGAAACGATGTAAAAACTACCTATTATAATTTTAACGCGAAATTCTATATTAGTTTTATAACCGTGCCGATTATAAAACCTACGCTCGGTGATCTTTTTTGAAGTTTTTTTTTTGTAATATCAATGTCCGACGTTTAATCTGATAAGTTTCGGCAGCCGACTTGTAAAAAGTCAAGTTGTGTTATATAAATTGGAGTCAAGTCTTACTTTTTAACAGAATATACATTTGATTGAAAGATTTTAATTATTCTGATGTGTATTGCAATCGCTACATATTATTTGTTTTCTTGTCAGGAAGTTTTTTTCATAGAAACTTGCTAAAAGTGTACATTTAAGGTAATAAGAAATTATGAAGTAAACAAAATATTTATGGTATTACCAGTTCGAACATAGAGCTTAATTTAAATCAGAATAGTCTCATCTACCGACTCATTGACATTTTTATTCATACATTGCCCCGAATGTAAGGTTGAATCACCTTGTGCCGATTATCAGACTTGCATAAACAATGAATGTTGCTACTGAAAATTTGGCGTATGCAAATGTATAATATAGGTAAGTCACGTTGCAATGTTTGGTCTAGGCATTCGATCGAAACCAGCGTGTGTTGACCGGGCGATTCACCTTGAGACCGCACCTTGCTTCGTATAAACCACGGAAGGAAAAACACCGTAGGCCGGTTCTGAGTGCGGTCGTATAGAACACTACACAACTTGGTCGTGTTGTATCGTTTGGTACAATGCTCGAAGACCGGTCCGCTGTGGGTGAGCGAGTTGTGGAATGCACAAGACGGACTGAGACGGCGTGATTTGAAAGTGTACATGTGCGGTTATCGACTTTCGTATATTTTTGATGTTCCTTCGATAAACTATTATTATATTACCTATCGTGTATTTTTTATTTCTGTCCTATGGTTTTAATTTCTCGGCTCTTACACATGGTAACAGCCGCGTGTGGAACTTTTTCGTTGCCTATTCAATTTGAACATAGCAATTGTTTGGCAATCCTAAATTGCCTGTAATCATACGCTGTAATCTTGTATAATGGGTCGGTTTTGCATCATTACTGTTTGTAGTAGGTAATCAAATTATCGTATTATATTATGGATAAACACATTTTTTTCGCTTCCCGTACATTCCGCGTAAGGCTCAAGGAATCACGATTCGAATAGAATGAGTAGTTTCGTTGGATATCAAATGAAATGGAAGTTACTAATTTTATTCTCATATATTTATTGAAACTCCATTTTAGATTCGATTACAAGTACATAAATACTTGTTTAAATTACATGCTTAAATAACATGCGCCAAAGTAAAGATTTTATTTTCATTGAGAGTTATTTCATAGTATATCTTATCTATCTCGTTAGCATAGTTACGACGTAAATTGGCAGCTATTGTTAGTGACATAGTCATCCTATTACAAACCTACAATACTAGGTGAGCACATTGAACCGTAGTTTTACAAGTTACAAGTGTAAATACAAGTTAAAAAGTCATTCTAGAAAGCTAATTGTCAGATATTTCTTTCACGCATTTTTCCACTTTGGAATTTTCTTCCGCACAAACTATACAATTTATAAAAATATATATTAAAAACCTTAATATCATTTTAAAAACATACACATTGATAATTAACGTACACGTGTGGGTGTTGAAAATAAAATTTGATTTTCAGTTCAATGTATGGGGACCCCAAAATATATTTACTATTTTCTTGTCATAACCTTATAGCGTTATACAGAATCCATATACTTACAAAATTTTAACATTGTAGTACTAATAGTTTCGGGGGAAAAAAGGGTGTGTAACGGACGGACAGACAGACACGACGATAAGGGTTCCGTGTTTTGCCATTTGGCTACGGAACCCTGAAAATAATTATTTAATCAATATTTTTTCAACTACATTAGAAATAGAATATTATTTTTTTACTTCGGTAAAAATACTTTATTTCTAATTGAAATATCTATATTGTATATCTTTATTTATATTGGAAACATCTACGCCGAAGACGTAAATCATAATGTTACTTACAAAAGTCAAAAGTGTTTTGTAATAATACGTGCATCCTTTAAGATAACTTAATAAATACTACGTACCTATTGTAACAATCAAAATAATGTTAATAATACAATGTTATATTTTTTTAGAGCCAAAGTATCATTTGCTGTAGTTTTTATAATTATAATATGATATTTAAAATTGCAACACTAGTTTCTTTGATGCGTTGGAATTCGAATCCGCCGTGTAGTAATATTTAAATTTCATATTATGTGAAACTAAAAACAATCATTAGACCATGTCGCATAGTAGGAAAACAAATCATTAAGTTACTTTAGCGTTTCGTAGCATTTTATCAGTGTCAAGCAGCGCGGTTTGCGATTCCCCGCCTACCAGTCCATTGGAGTCTCAGCACCGCCCACTCAGGTGGTAAAACGAACTATTTGTTTTCATCGTCCCGGCGACTGGCTCGGAAACCCCGTTTAACGGGCCGTCCCAATTCAAGGCCCGAAATAACCCGCGCACTGTCCCACTTTGTCCCCTCCCCCGGTTCCCTGCGATACGCCTGGTATGCGCCGTCAAAATACGTGGCCGATGACATCTGCGTTTCGACTTCATGGTGCTAAATCGATTGGACGTTTTCAAGTATAGTTTTCCTAATGACCAGTATCTATTTTTGTATAAAGAATAACTATTGGCATTGGGAACTTCATAATAAACCATATAAAAGTAATTTACTATTTTGCAACTTACGATTTTTTACGGCGCGTTTAGGTTAGTGTTATCAATCTAGGAAGGTTTACGTTGATACTTAATGTTTATTATAATTCCATGAATCAAGTCGGTTGGCATGCTTTGGGAATTATATTAGTAAAAAACAGTGTAAAAACTTTTAATATTTCAATTTTTATTTAATAATATTCCTTAATATTATTTTTTCCTAATATTATTAAACAAAATAGTATTAGAAGCATTCTTTCATATGTTGTTTCATAGACTAACAATCTTATTCACGGTATCATGCAAGTTTTCATCATCTCCAGGAGACGATGGTAAATAGGTTGATGAATACTCAAACCGACCCTTGTGTATTTATTTGTGTAGTAGATTCTTAACCACATTACGTGATTCCTAATAGCCTCTACCGTGTTTCTATATAATCGTCATATTAACTTAAGCTTTGAAGATAATAATTTTCCTTTCAGACAATCACATGATTCAGTCTGCAATATACCCAACCATATTGGGAAAAATTGCACAAAGTGACTTTTACTATGCGGTTCCTTCCTTGGATTCGAGTCTAAGACTGGCCCTAAAATTATGCAGCGTTTAAAAACAACTCAAACAACTCTTTTCCGGTCGGCTCTTTTTTGGATCGATGTCAGTAACGATACTTATAAGTCGGGTAATCGGCCTTCTTTGCTTATCGAGGTAAACTAGCCATATTATAAAAAAAACTTTAATTTTATTTTTCTAACTCTTAAAATGTTGCCGACAAAAAATATCTCATTGACTCCTAAAATACGTCTGCCCGATTCTTCAAAGGCTGAAAGTATCCAAAGGAACTACATCATACAGACTATTCTTACCGCCATTTTGATCTAGTCGTATGAGCATTGAGTTGACATTGCTGCTTTATCTCGAGTATGAGAGTTCAAATCTAAACTAGGATTAGAGAAAGTTGGAGGAAAACTAGCAAAAGAAAAAAAAAACAATTTTATTATTAATTTTGATCAGGTCATCCTATTCAGGAAGAACCATTTTAATTATGTGTTTGAGGTTAATCGGATGTTGCCAGCTGCATGTGGCGGTCCCAAAACTCTGATAGTAGGTTTGGTTTGCTTGTTTACCAATTCGACTTCCCACCTCGATATAAAAAGACTGTCACATAACATTCTTGCGGCACATTTCGGATAAGTTATTATTAACTCTTTGACCGCCAATGTTTAATGGGATAAAGTCTAAACCTCTAAACAGACAGCTTAGCCGATGGTTATTATGACGATCAGTTAAGCTGTCTGCTAAGAGGGCTTAGTGACATGTACCGTCTAACGCAATGCTCAGTCATGGGATGGTAGTACGAAGTGTGGAGGGACTGATTCAGAATCCCTCCGTTCTTCGGAAGGAACAAACTTCGTTCTCGACGAGTGTTGAAGATAGTGCAGTGATAAGATAGTATACACTATACTATGAAGAGTTGTAGCATCATATCAAGATAGTCGCCGTACACGCAACAAATCGCATTTGGCCGGCACGATATGTAATGGATTGACGGCCGATCTCCCCGTGAACGTGCTTTGTGGCCCTGTACCCTGGTGAAATAAGTGATTCGCTGGTGGAAGCACTTTGCTTGGTGATTATAATAAATTGAAATAAAAATACTGTTACTCAATTGTTATATTATTTCCATGCTTAGTTTGATATAGCTACGGCTTTGTTCTTCGGAATCACTAGATGGATCTTAGCCCAAAAAAAAATGCAACGAGCCTAAGGGTGTCTCAGTGTGGGACGCGAACCTCGGCTAGTGTAATCTATCCTGTGGCCACAGCAATATTCACAGTTTACTAAAAAGTGTCATAAACGGTTGTCTACCCATGTCCGTTAGTTAGAATCATTGGTGACTTCACACAAATTTCGTATTATAATCCTGTGCGCGTAGTCAAACCGAAAGCGATACACGTGTCGTCTGTCGGTCTGTCGAGCCCGTTATCGTAGTGTTGCAAGTCCAATAAAGAAAAGGGTTAACTGAAAAAGAAACATTTCTGGAAAATATGAAATTTACAGAATAGCTGAGTTCAAAGCATAAAAATGCTCTTTATGTGATAAAATAAAATAAATTTAATTTTAATCTGTACAATTTAGAAAAGGAGGCTTTTACAGCTTCATTTAAATAGCGAAAACGTGACTTGTATTTTTTTTATTGTAATCGTACTGATAATGTACCAGTACCCAAATATTAGTTGTGGGGTGAACGACCGCGCGCCAGCACCTGCAATCGTGTTGACACAACCACCGACGTGACGTACTCGAGTGATAATGAGTGTCAGTGTAATGTACTTGAGATTTCCACGCGTCTAAGCGAATGGGGTGACGATCTTTGGTAACAAAATGTTTTGAAACCGTTTCATCACGGAAATCACTAAATAAATAATAAATATACTTCTTTTTTACAATATTTGTAAATAGAACAGCAACACATGGCGGGAAAACATTGTAAATCAAGTATAATTTTCGCAGTTTCGCATTTTATGAATTTTATTTTGCTTCCATTGAAATTGGTTTTTGGAACCTTTATATATATTTAGTAAAAACATCATGGATATGTCTGGACCTAGATTTTTGATGAGAATATCCATTATATTACTTTAGTCATAAACTTACTTGCTTTTTACTATCTTAAGCAATTGCTTAGTTTGTTGAATTCTAATGATATGGCACGTAATAAGTGCGCATGGCATGCAATTGATGTTTTCTCCTGCAGTGTCGCAAGGGTCTGCAATTAGCAATTTGCAGCTAGCTAATAGATACTTACTGCAGCTTACAAGCCGCGTTATGGACTAAAAAATATAGCGTCTTTTGAAATAATAAGCGGTCTGTTGTTCTGAATTGTCAAACATTCATAAATTACTTGTTGGAAAGTGACGAGGTGATCTAAGTATTTTATGACGCAACTTTTACCTTGCAGCTTGAGAACCTCTAATATAAAATTCGGTAAGTAATTCAAATCTCTAGGGGCACAGTTACAAAATCTGAAAGTAATAATAAAATACAGTACATGTTATTATAATAGCAGCCGTCTAAACCATTGGTGGCTGCCCCTTAATACCTGAGCTTGAGGGTTCCATGATCTGACATTGGTTCAGTGCATGTTGGCACTTTGCCTCGTTTGCTTCCTTGTCCAATTACATGTACCTATCTTAGTCGATAACTATTGTAAATGATACTAAATTTAAAATAAAATAACAATTTTGTGAATTTCGTGTATTATGATAGGACATGAGTTGACATGACGCTGAACTCTACCGACATCAAAACGCGATCTATGACATATGCTCGAGTTAAAATATCTCATCTCGTATTACAATCGTTTAAGGGAGTTCACAATCGCATTTTTATTTCGAAAACTTGGTTCCCGGGCTGAAATAGGGGACGCGGCCTTGTCCTGGTTCTGCGGATTGGCACATCTTTATCTGGTCCATGAAACACGGCCAAACCGAACGTGGCTGCGTGATTGATGGGGTATCCCTTATGAAGTCTTTGTTATCAGGAAATGGACACCAGACCTTCATGCTTGTGTAAATTGCAAAAGTGAGTTCGGACTTTCACATTTTTTTTATTTCATAAGTAGGCGATAGATAAGACGGTTCAACTGATGGTAAGAGATAGCGATTTGCATGGATACCCGTAATTCCGAAGGAGCAACGAATATGTTGCAAACCATTAAAAGGAAGGAAAAATGGAAAGTGGGAAGAGAGAGTCGAAATGTAAGGAAAATAAAAACTTTTCATTTTCATATATAATTTTTACTTCATATGAATATTTCACGACTGACTGGCACCAACTTTAAACTGAAAATCGTAGTCGTTTCGAAGAAATTTTAAGTTTTTAATGCTCAAGCTATAATCTTCACCGGGATAATTTTTGATCTCTGGAATCTTTCAACGACATAGCTAAGCCTTTCACTATTAGTCTTTTCAGCTTTACGGGGCAAGTTACGAAAGCTAATGCTTGTCGAGCTTTCAAGTCGTTAACATGTCGGAAATTACTTACCCTACGAGTATTTAGTGTTGCGATAGATTTTCAGTCTAAAGGTAAAATTTACCCTAACCTTGCTTATTACTTCTTAATAGCGATGGTTTTGTAGTTCCTTGATCTAGATAGTAAGAAGTTAGACGGTGAATTAAGAAGTTACTAACTTTAGTAGGGATCACTAGAGGATAATTATGAAAGAATTTCAACGAAAGTTACTACCGTTTTAAATGTTAAATTATACAAAAAACATCTTATGAGTTAATGGCCAGACGTATGTTTTTCTAACTGACAACTGTTGTTAGCCCCAGATGGCCACCGGGGAAGTTGCGAGCGTATGTGGCTTCCAGCCTAATTTACTAATAAATAGAAAAAAGGTTTCAGCCACTTTCAATAATAACAAAAGGAGGTACAATTCTTGAGGATTTGTTGTATTGAGAAAAAAATATTTAACGAAATGAAACCAGAGCATTATAAAGATCACTTTTATGAAAAATATTAAGACATTTCCTATCGTATATCTACCTAGAGAGGTTCAGCTTGTCAGGTTTTATGAAAAAATATTACTTTCTGTGTAGACATTACATGATCCACATGGATGTCTCTGGCTTCTATGGACTTAAAATATAAAAAATCATTGCCACTGATTTCAGATTTTCTATACATTTTTAAATTTTGGATGAACTTTTCGCTTTTGGTTGCTCATAGCCCTTGCAACTGCATCAAACAAAAGGTACAGATATCTTTTAGTTTCATATAATTATAAAATAAATATGCAAAAAAATAGTTTACCCAAAGGTCTAAAGTATTTATACTATCCATAAGTGCCTGTAACACTAGAGCTTTATTATGACATAAAGATTCTGTATTTTAAAAGGCAATTGATACCGCATACATTGTATTGCTTGATTATTTCAAATGAGAGTTATCCTCTGAATTATTATTGTAGAGACGATTAACCTTTGTCTGACTTTTTAATGAACATAATATACAAAAAGGCTTTTTCTTTTTGTACTGCCTTTGTCTATGGATAATACGCTTAGTTAGCTTAATACAATTTGCTAAGTAGTTAAGCTCTTAGGTATTGCATGTCCCAGGCTGTTGACCTATGATTGCAATTATAAATACATAGACAACACCTTGTAAGGTATTCGACTTCCAGTTCAAGTGTACAAAATTAACATTAACAAGTAGTTTTCTGATTCTGATTCTTTAACAGACTGATGTCTTATCAAATTAGGAAGAAAATAAATTTCGTGCTTTAAAAGTCCACATTAAAGTCGTTTCTCGGTCCTGGTGCTATTTTACGGTCGGTACATGAGAAAGAATTACAAAATGCCATCGTTTTAAAATCTGATAGACAATTTATTTAAAAAGTAAAAGTTTGGCTTTTATCATAGAGTCTCGGTAATATACGCGTACTTCTTTGTTGTCATATAGGTATTTCTTTAACATTCTACGAAGTAACAAAAGATAGTAGAGACTGGGAGATGAAAGGGGAGGATTGTGATACGTAACGGTAAATAGATAATACCAAATTCATCAATGGATTTAAGTAGTGCTGCCGCTCAATAGTCCACTATCGATAGACAAAAAGATGGAAAAATTATAAAATAGAATCGATAGCCCCGTAAGCATAAATACCTATTGAGACACAAAAATTTCTATTTCTATCAGAGCTTAATATCTAATAAGTTTATTACCAATAAACTTATTATTTGGAAGTCCTAGTAGGTAGTTACCTACTAGGACTTCCAAAACTATCGAAACTATATGTATGGTATTGACAATAAAACTATCGATAGTTCGGTAATACTGGACTGAAGTTATGGAGCAATCTTAAAATCTTTCCAGAAGGTTTCGTAAGTATGCTGACCAAAAAGACGAAGGAAAACTCAATGATGATGGATTTATCTCAGCTATTTAAGCGATTGTGTAGGTCAAATGCGCCAATGTAGAAAACCTAAAAGACAAAGGATTTCACAGTTAATTATATATATAGGGTAGTAAGTAAGAACGCTCAGGTTTATTGGTATTTTCGTCTCGACTGAACCTTTATAAATGATGGGTAAGGTATGTTCTAAAATGATGAAAACAAATTTTATAGAACTATGAAATAAAAAATAATTTTCCTTTCGCTTCTTCAAAAAAGTATTTTATTTGAAATTTGTAATTTTTTCTAAAGCCAGTATGAATGTAAATGTTTCCTATGACATTACATTGAATGTATGTTGACAAACAGAATTAAAGGGTTCCCAATTCTACTTGTAAGATCTGACTGCACCTACTTGTGGCGCATTATCAAATAGCAAATGAGGATATGATCCCCCAGGGCCCCAGTTTTTGACTAGGTGCTGTTGGTTATAGCCCTACACCCCTTATTGATGAAAGGTCTAAGCTTTAAGGAGGGCGTAATGGTTGTATAAGAAACCAAAATTTATGTCTTAAATCTAAGACGAGATTAGGCGCCCAACGTGCTTGCAGCCAATTACGTGAGAACTACACTCACATGAGTAACTGATCTTAGCTTTCCAACAGTTAAGGTTGAGGTCACGAGCGAATCCATTAAGATAAAAAATACAGTTACCAAGCAAATTCGTCTAAACATATAAAAACTAGTCGAGACCCACTTTAAATATGTAACATATTGTTTGGAACATTTTACAAACATACCTACACGTAGGCAGGCTACACTGACACAAATGTCTTGGTTGATTTGCTTACCTAAGTATGTATTTACTTTATCGGTCATTTCTTACTACGCTCATCTATATTACGAAACGGCTGCACGTGCAATAACGATTACTTGTTATGAATCAAAATATCATCATGAATGATCGCAATGTGCACAAATGAATAGGGATATATTTTTGTGACACAACAAATCAGTTGTGGCCGCTATTGGTTACTGACTGCTTCCCCTGCAAGTACATCTTGTAGACGGTGACACTTTCCAACTCGCTATAAATATTCAACGATCGCTCTGCCAACGCTCTCACCGTCACCGATCCAATCCAACACCTTCGACCACACGATACCCACCTATATACAGTTTGGACTCAATTTTGACGACCCGCTCTCGCACACCGACAGAAATACAGTCGACACCGTGGCCTGTTAGCACTGGCGCCTGTCTACTTATCCATCACTGCACATCCGCACAATACGGCCTCACGATATCACTGTCACAGCACGCGGCGGCCGAGCGGCCAAGAGTCACCAACACGTAAGAGTACAACGGGCAGATCCGAGTGCGGCGCGACCTCCACGCTCGACAGCGTGAGAGACGAAGCCTGAGCGAGCAGGTGAGCTGCGGGACACAGCGATATGGCGTACAGACGACGCGCGTGACTCGCCTCCGCCGACTGACGGGGCGCGCCGACGAGCTCGCCGCTCACCAACACGCGCGCCGCCGCACACTCGCGCACCGCCTCGGCCCCACCGACACCACTACACAGACACCAACCGCCGGACGCGGAGATCCGCCGATATTTTAAAGTTTCATACCCAATTTGACTTTAAAATCTTATCGAGTCGAAACGACGCAGCCCGGCCGGACAGGAATATTTACCTATATAATAGCAGCAGTCTCGCTGGACGCATTAGTTGCGCAGTGAATGGGCAACGCGAGTAGAAACATCGCGCATGCGCCACGCACACTCCCCGAAGTGCCTCTGTATGGCACTTAAATTTGACATAGACGTGTGCGTGTCTGTAGTAAGGCTTAGCCTGTCCAAAATGAGACGGCCAAATTGAAAAATAAGCCTTTGAAACTCGCTAAAGAAACTGAATTGAAACTGTTAAGCCTCGGAATGTAGCGTGCGAATCCCGAGTGGCTGGCTGCTAGGAGCAAGCTAGACTTTTTTTTGCACCCGCAAAGTTGCATTGCGAAATAAGTGAGGCATTCAGTGAAAATATGTAGTAGCACGTTGCATTTGTGGAAGTTGGAGTTAACGCAGCGCGGAGGCAGAGTAAGGTCGTCATAATGATTTAGCAGCACGGCTATAAATTGCGCAAATAGATGTTCCAATGAACTCGTTTAATAATAGCGGGCGTTGAGGGCGTTTGCCGTCGCAGAAGAGAATAGCACTCGGCGAGTCGCTACTCTCGAACTAGAAACTCTCAAGGTTGTACGCGATACTCACGAACGCTCGGCATTTTAAATACGATTATCTATTACGAAAATTACCTGCCTGCAGTTAACAGGCGTTTGAACTGTTTTACTTTATTTTTTTGCAATGATGTCAATAACATTGTTACACACTTCACGTTTAGTTTTAAATAGGTAGACCGAGACGAGGTAGATAGAGACGACCACTAGCCTACTAGTGTCGTTAGTACCTACCTAACTACGTAACAACAATGAGCATGGAATTAGTTATGAATCTTCTTTAGTATTTATATATTTTTAGAAATATAAGCGCAGAAGTATATTTGTGATATCTACATAGTTAAGTTTTTTCTAAATATATTGCGTCTTGAATTGTTGCTATGAAAACAATGATAGTAAAACACCTTTTGTACTGTGCAAATACTATTTACACTCGTGTAAAGGTAATAAGTAATGTTATCATTACCTTACGTTATCGTTTGACAGAAGAAGAATCAATTTAAAAATAAAATGAAATCAAGAAAAGGTAGCCATACTGTCATATTAATATTTTATTTCAAAATGAAATAAAAACGGGGCGTCTCAAATAGTAAGCATTTCAAAAATACTGCTCACATAATCATCATCATTCTTTTAAGTCCCACTGCAGGGGCATATCTCTCTTCAACCTATGGCAGTCCACTGCTGGACATAGGTCTCCCCCATTTTGCGCCAGACATCCCGGTCCTCCGCTTTTCTCATCCAGCTTCCACCAGCGACCTTTCGCAAGTCGTCGGTCCATCGGGCCGGAGGGCGTCCTACGCTACGCTTGCCAAGACGCGGTCTCCACTCCAGAACTCGTCTGCTCCAACGGCCATCGGTTCTGCGACATATGTGACCAGCCCACTGCCACTTCAACTTGCTGATCCGGCGGGCTATGTCGGTCACTTTAGTTCTCTTACGGATTAAATCATTTCTGATCTTATCCCTAAGAGAGACTCCAAGCATAGCTCGCTCCATTGCGCGTTGAGTGACTTTGAACTTATGAAACAATCCCGCAGTCAGTGTCCATGTCTCAGCTGCGTATGTGAGCACGGGTAGGACGCATTGCTCAAAGACTTTTGTCTTTAAGCATTGCAGAATAGTTGACGTTAGGACATGACGTAGCTTCCCGAATGCCGCCCAGCCCAACTGAATCCTCCTACTAGCCTCCCTCTCAAAGTTATGCCGGCCAAGTTGGATGGTTTGGCCCAGGTAGATATACTCCTGCATAACCTCGAGACGGACGCCATCGACACATATCGGTTTTGGCATGACACGACTGTTGAACATGACTTTCGTCTTGTCCAAATTCATGCCAAGCCCAACTCGTGGGGAAGATTTATTAAGGCTGTTCAGCATCTCCGCAAGCTCTTCCGATGTATTCCGAGGGGCATATCATATAAATGAAATTAAAAAAAACGAGAAAAAAAAAACAAAAAATATTTTAACAAACAAAAACCGACTTCTAACTAAAACGCTAAAAATAAAATGTTCATAATTTGATGTTGTGCCAAACCACTTACCTATATTATAGAGCTGAAAAGTTTGTTTGAAGTCGGTCTATTTTTGTAGAATTTTTTTTTTTTACTTTTTTGAGTGATTCCTAGTACCTAGAAATAATCACTGAATAAATATACTGCAATGAAGAAGTAGTTGCACTAAGTCGATTTTTAAAAGTTCGATTTCTCTGGGCGCCCTTCATCAAACCTGAAATAACCACCTTTAAAATATGCTCTTTCCAACAAAAAAATAATCACCAAAATCGGTTCATAAACGACGGAGATATCCGCGAACAAACGTAAAAAAAAGTTACCTTCGATTTCTCTGAGCTCCATCATCAGACCCTGACTTCCTCAAAATGGGACCACTTCTGAACTATTCTCTTTCTTACAAAAAAGAATCATCATAATCGATTAAAAAATGGCGGAGTAATCACGTAACAAACATAAAAAAAATACGATCGAATAAAGAACCTTCTACTTTTTGAAGTTGTTTAAAATTGTCAGGACGTCGTTTCGCGCCCGATGAAGCCCTAGCGCAGTATTAACTGATAATGTGTCATTTTTTCCTTGGCCTCCGTCAATGTAAACCTTATTTTAGCATATACAGTGGTTATTTAGTCAGTTATTTTAGTAAATACGAACATGTTATAATTTAAAAGTTAACGTATAATAAGTTAATGTTCCAAATCTAGATAGCATAATTATTATAACTGTTTCCATACACGATCTTATTTTATATTATACAAAACAAATTTGTTCCTAGTTCTTACTTACGACGCTACATCACCATAGATGGAATCTACAAAAGAAGAAAAACACGACTTCAATTATCGTGAAATCTGAGTCCAAGTTGTTAGTTAGTTATACACTTTTTTTAATCACGTGACGTCTATTTTGATACTATAGCAATTAAGGCTGACATTGAAAAATAAACGGGAGTAAGAACGGCTCATCTCGCTGTCATGCCACATCAACTTTAGGAAAACAAATTGTTTCGGTGTCGGGAGGTTGTGAGCGGCCGAAAATCTTTTAAAAGAATTTGGTAAAACGACTAAACCACCTTTGAGTTAGGTGTTGTTGGTACAAAATGGTGTGCTTATTCTGTCCATGTTAATATTGTTAATGTCTTTCAAAAATCTATTTTACTAATTTACCGAACCTAATAGTCTTCTTTTATAATTGTATGATTAAGTCCAAATGAATATTTTAAGTTAAGCATTTGTCAAATTTAACTTATAAATCATATATTTTTTGGATTTGGATTTGTATGACAGCGCTATTAGTTTCAGGCTGAAGATAAGAGATACAATGGAATAAGCTTCCAACCATCGAACTTACGATAATATGTTTAGTAGGACCCCCCTATGATATGATATAAGTATTTCATATTAACACGAAATATTTGAAAACATATATTTTAAAGTTCACACTGACAAGTGCATAACCTAAAACAGCGTGAGGGAACCTGCGCATGCCTACTAAGAAAATTCAAAGGTTGTGCGTGCAGTTTCTATCTTGAAAATTGCACAAGGCTCCATACGATCTTTCACCCCCATTATATTTATTTAAAAAGGAACACCAACAGAATATATACACCCCATGTGTAAATGTTTAGATACAAGTTTCAGTCTCATAATACCCTTTACAGGCGTTCATTGAAACAATTTAAAGGAAGTTTTAGGGAACTGAGGCTTAAAAAGGCACGATTCCAGTTATAAAACCTCTTCAACTTATAGCTCCGTGTTGCCGTAAAAGACGGACAAACAGACAGTTTCAATATTAGTATGTATATTTGAATAGTTAATGACAGCTCGGTTCACTTAATATTGGTTATATAGGTTATCGTTATTGTATGGCAAATGTGTCAAAGCTCTTAGCCCATTCTCGGTAACTGCAAGCACTGTTGCGGACAGATGCCTGTTGGATTGTATTGGAGAATCGACAATGCAAGCGTAAGATACAACCGTCCGTCCATAACGTTGCGCATGACTGGACATTTAGGGTAATAGTCTGGTTCAGAGGCATGGCGGGGAAGGCTTTCGTATTTCCGGAATGTTATCAGCCAAGCCCGACGGCTTGTGGCTGTTTGATTTTTAAATCCATCGGATGGCAGATAATTGAGATTAAATTGATATCATGTGTTCGAGTGCCAACCTTATTTTTTTTGTTTGCCTTGTATTAGTTAAAACTAAATTAGGAAAGGTGAAAATAAATAAAATACAGGCATAGAATTCAACAAAGGTCATAGGTTAAGTAAATGACTGTGACAGTGCTTTTTCAGTAGTTATTTTTGATTGCAATTTACGAATAACAAATGTATTCAGGAATGTCTGTTCTTAAATGTTTTTTTTTTTATAATATTAATCGAATGAGAATAACGTAACAGCATTTTTGATACTAAATACCTTAAAACTGGGGTAATGTTTAGCTGGCAACATTCCATTCGGATGAGGTACTCGCCCCGGCTGGCAATTCTGACTTCCGCCGGCGCCCGAACCATTGCCAGAAACTCTTAGGCAAAGGCACCCTGCATTGTAACTGTGAATACACGTTACGCTATTAGAAGCAACACGATACTTTTATCAATGAATAGTATTAAAAATACAAGTGATAATTGTTGCATTTGGAGCGTCCCGTCGTTGGCTCAATGGCTTGGACTTTTGCCTTCCTATCTGAGTGTTCAAATCCAGCCACGTACCAATATCTTTTGTACTTTCGAAATTGTATGAACGTTTCTCGGTGAAGGAAAACATCGTGAGGATACCTGCGCAGTACATTACATCCTTTACGGGTAGGCTCATGCGTGGTCGTTGGTCGTGCCCCTTGGTGGGGACGTATAATGAGCTTATAATGATGATGAAGTATTGACATGTTGTCAATTTAAGTTTGAGATTTAATGAAAATTTATATAATCTTCTTTTTTTCGTTATTGTAAGACTATGACGATGAGATGTATGGATGTTGTAAAAAATAATCTGAAACATTTATTATGAGTTTTTTTATGTATCGCGTTTCGCAATTTTAAATAAATTAAATAAATATATTGTGGCTTTGACATCGATTTAATTGCATTAAAATAACTACAGAAATTCCGTTTCAAAAGAGAATTTTATTTATTTAAGGTATAAATAAAGTTTACTTTGAAATTTTATGTCAAGGGGAATAATGCAATGACTCACATTGTCAATTTTGTTAACTAAATTTGAACTATAAAAGGATCGCATGCTGTTAAAATGCAATCTAAATTGTAAAATAAAGTGATAATACGTGCCAAAACTGTGATTCAAAAATAAAATGTTACATGAAAACTTCCGAGGCGGATGCGCAGGCGCCGAGAAAGCTCAAGTCATCTGATTACCTTCAAAAAGAGTAGGTAGATACTCGGGACAGCATTATTTTCTCATCCCAAAATGACGTATGACATAAGATGTGTCCTGTGTTTTTGGCACAGTATAGTAATTTTATACAGTGTACTTTTCAATATCAGCTTGTGTAGGGCGATATTTTTTTAAATACATAGTTAAAATATTATGTTTCCAGTATATTTATTTTGTATCAAATTAACAATAGTTCAATTTATCATCATCTTTAATAATAACTTTAAGGTATTTTCTTAGGTCAATTTATTCAACACAAATACTACAGGTTGATATAAAAAACCTATTATACTTGTCTATGTCATCTAACCAGCCGTAAGATATGGTTTCCAAGCGTAATCTTATAACATCAATAATTTACCAGTAATTGAGCATTTCCTTGGCATCCAACAAAATACTCGATTTATATTACACAGAGCAAATAGCCAGGCCACACATAGTCCATGTAACGAGTCCTGACAGTGTCATTCAATGCGCTCACGCACTTTATAGATGTTCAACCCTTTGTGAACGCGCCGACTCTTCTCACTTCTGATTGGCTGCTGGTCGGACAATGGCACATAAAAGTTTACATTTCTACTGATGAAAACAGGGTTGCAAGCAGTTTAAACGAGCTCTAGAATTAGGAATAATGACCTAACTATGAAGATGCACGTGATGAGGTTTTGTTTATGAATTACTTATCGCCCAAAACTAGTAGATAGGTAGTGTTTTAAAGTTAGCTCATAAAATTGTTAAGCTCTTTGTATTCACCTTTAGTAGGTGGTTTTAAACAATCTGCTTTTAAATACAAATGTTATTATGTTCATTATAGGAATCCACTGTAAGCAGATATCTTGAACATTATGGCTTCAAATTGCAACAAATGAATTGTAGTTTTAAAATATTTGAGATCCCTTGTAATATCATCTTGTGGAGTAGCGTATCGGTCGTTTTTTATTTCAGAAACTCAGATCAAAATACATACACCCAAGTATTTTATTACAGAAACAATAAGGAGAGGTCGGGTTTGGAACACACTTTCGAACTATTTTTTTAAAGGCTGATATAATTAGTACAAAAATATACCGATGCTCTTATAAGATCGAGTATGTTAAAGGCCAAGAGATTGTATTTCTAAAAAAAGCAGGTAAAACCAATAATTAAGAACTTTTTAAAACAAAGATTAATGATTTTAACATGGTATCAAATGTAAGCAAGAGCGACTTCCCGGAATAACCCATTTTCATTTCACGCAGGCAAAGTACCAAATTCGCATAAATAGTGTTTTCTCTTTAAAATTGGTAGTTATTCATCAAAATAAGTATTTTTCATTTTCTTATGTTGTTAAATAATTATCTAGCAACCCTGAGTTCTAAAGATACATTTTCTTTTGAGGCAAACGTAAACGCGGTAACAAACAGTCGTAACCCACCGAATGAGCGGGAAGTTGAAACCAGTGTATTAGGTACACGGACGTGTATGCAGGTATTGTACAATCCTAGTCTTTATCGTTATTACTTAGAAAATGTTATTTACTTAAGTAGTATTAAATATTCCTTTACTACCTACTGGCGACTTTATCATATTAAATACCATCCATACTAATATTATAAATGTGAAAGAATCTCTGTCTGTCTGTCCGTCTCTCTGTCTGTTTGTTACGCTTTCACGCCTAAACGGCTGAACGGATTTTATTGAAACTTGGTTTGTACTAGATAAGGTTTTGGGCTACTTTTTGTCCCGTTTTAACCCCCCACTTCCCTAAAATGGGGGTTGGAAGTTAGTATGGAACATTCCGCAATTTTTGTAGTACGACGCTAAAATTTGGTATGCGGACTATTTGTCAGAAACGAAAAAATATGGCATATTTTTTTTTTCAAAAAACCACTCCCACACCCTTCAAATAGGGGAGGAAGTATCATATCCGATTTTTCGCAGTTTTTAAGGTAGATTTTATTGGATCTCGGTATGTTGATAGAAGGTAACCTAGGATAGGTTTAAGGCTACTTTTTGTCCCGTTTTAACCCCCCACCTTCCTAAAATGGGGTTGGAAGTTTGTATGGAACATTCCGCAATTTTTGTAGTACGATGCTGAAATTTGGTATGCGCACTATTTGTCAGAAACGAATAAATATAGCATAATTGTGTTTTTTTTTCAAAAATTCACCACCAAACCTTTGAAGTAGGGGAGGAAGTATCACATCCGATTTTTCGCAGTATTTAAGGTAGGAGCTAAATATGGATAATCAGACTATATCTCATAAAAATAAATTTATATATATATATATATTATATTTCCAATATTAAAGTTTTCCAAAACCTTTAAAGTTGGGGGGTGGTGTGGGATTCTTTGTATATATATATATATATATATATATATATATATATATTTATTATATATATATATATATATTATATATATAATATATATAATATATATATATATATTATATAACAAAAAACAAAAAAAAACAACTGAAAATTAAATGTTTTAATATGTAGTATGTTATATTATATTTTGACGGCTATAATTAATTTTGAGTTATTACTACATAGTATGACTTCTAATGCTTACGAGGACTCTCCCTATAATGGTTAACAAATAGCACCGTAATCCACCGCGCTGTGCCTGAACTAGTTCATTATACAGCAGCATGCGTTTTGGTTAGTAAAATAATAATAATTTGTAACTGATTTAGAAAATTTGAACGTTTATATATTATAATGAATCTCTATCCATTCTTATGCTTTTTCAATTTGAATTATACCTTAACTCTTTATAAATAAAGTATAGTTTCTCCCAAAACATTAACTACACATTAAAAACGGATCGGTTTACGATTAAGATTTGACGATCGAACTCTTTCTCACATGTTTGCGGCCCTCGGCCAATTTAGGATTCTCGGGACGTTGATTCAGCAACAAAAAAATAACATTCCAGGTCTTCGACCTCTGAGGATGTCGTATAATTTTGACATTTCATAAATGTGATCATTAGCCGCTTTTTTGGTGCTGACCCGAGGGCTTGAAACATATTTTCAAAACGAACTTGTTAAGAGCCATAACAATATAATTAATACATACGATTAACTTCTTGAACACCCAATTATGGTTTTGAAAAACCGACAATGGCATGTTGTTAATAAATAAATAAATGTTCACTGACATTCACACAGCGCCATCTAGCCCCAAGTTAAGCGTGAAGCCTGTATTATAAGTACTAAACAACGGATAAATATACTTAAATACTTTTATTTTTTGTAAATACATACATATTATACATAGAAAACACCCAGACCATTACAAACAGACATGTTCATGCACACAAATGTTTGTACTGCCCGGGGATCGAACCCGGAACCCTTGGTGTTGCAGTCGACGTCTCAACCACAACACCAAATGGGTCGTCAAATAATGGTCGTCGTCAATTTAATAACTATTATCATGGTGTTAATAAACAAGTAAACAAAATATTTTATTGACAAAATTAAAATTGAATCATGCAATGATTGTTTCCTAAGACGGCAATGCAATTAGATTTTATAACCATATGAAATAAAAAAAGCCTAATCATTTTAATAGATGGTCACTTTGGTGGCTGATTTTTATTTAACTTAGGTGTTGAAGGAGGTTTCCATAGCAGTGTCCGAGCTTTTGAATTTACTGGGCACAAAAGTTAAAAAAAGTTGTCGTTTCAGCCAATGATATTCTGTATATATAAAGGTAGATACGCCATCCGTGCCTTTAAAACGAACCGCCGAAGAGAGTACAGTTTATACTCTTTTGTTTAGATAAATGTGTTCGAAATTCGAAATATTGTATGTGTGCTGTCGCTGCATTGGGAACACTTTTTTCGATTATTTTGTGAGCATATCACGAATCCATACTTTTTACATCATTGGTCAGGCGCAGGAAAGGGTTCACGAAAAATAAGTAGAGGTGACTCATTTATCGTAAGGTGAGCGTAGAAGTCATTTACTGAATGACATGAGAAAAATACAGATCTTGACGCTGTATGAAAAATTGCATGTTTGGCCGGATTTGCAAAATGAAGTTTCATGTTGGTGGTTATGTAAATCGTGGGACCATATGGCCGTTGGGTTCTGACTGACGACTTGAGAAAGGTCATGGCTCGACGATTAAAGGGGAGGTCCGGGAAACTGTTACATAATTAGAGAGACCTATGTCTAGTAGTGAACTACGATAATGTGAAGGAAATAACAGTAATAAATGATACTTACGTTATAATGAACAACCTAATGTTAACTTCTGGCGACCAGCGAACCAAGAATAGCTAAAAAGTTATGAGAGTTATGAAAAATCATTATAAATTCAGCCTTAAAGTCCACTGTTAAACATTCCAACTGCAATTATATTGTAACGTTTATCAGATTGTAACAGAAAATGATGCTATATAAATCAGGTCCGAACTTCTTCATAGCTAAGTTCATTTCAATATCCGATATTAACCGCTAAGACGTCAAGTAACAAAGCCAAATTATCACCTGCAAAGGTCTGCACATCTCCGGCACTGGCGCACCCACGCACCACCTACGCGCGCGTGTGCACCCATCGTCGATTTTTCATTAAAATATAACCCATGATATTAAAAATGTTAAAAAGGAGCCACTTTTTGCCAACATTAACGCCCCGACACGCTAACAGAAACAAAAACAGTGGGTATTTTGTTTCAAATAATGAATTATATATGCTTATATTCTATGTCCAGTTTTGCTGTGATGCTAGTGATTTTTTTAAATCGATACGCGAGTAATAATGGTGTTGTAGATCATAGTTATATTAAAAATAATGTAAGCAATCAAATATAGGACATCGAGATAAAAGATTTACTATTTGAATATATACGTATACATTATTAAAAGTACCTATAGGGTAGATTAAAATACCGACGGTTCTTTAATTCTTACTCATGTGGATGTAAAAGCTTAAGTACAAGTACACACATTAAGCTAAAGTAAAGAGGCTCTTGAAAATATTCCGACGTTTTTGCCAAAATAATGAACAAATAATTAGGCAATAATATTGTTAACAGGTTTCTAAAACCACACACGTCTGTTATTTTAACGTATTTATTAAAAAACTGTTAGATTTATTCCGTAAATTTGGCGGGTTTTGTAATGCGAAACCTTTTATTTAGGATATTTTACTCGGATAATATGGACTTTGTAACCGGTTCGCGCCCAGTTTCGGATTAATACATTAATTGTGCCAGACGATATGTTCGACTGGTTTATGATACTTTTTGTACGCGAAATGAGATATGACGGTATTGTATGGTAAATGTAAAATATAATACTATTTGAGAACACGCAGCGTATTTGACAACGACTGCCGATTCAATGTTTCAAAACGATTCAAAATTTTTTCACTTCCGATATTAAAGCTTCATTTTGTGTTGACAAATAATTTATATTTACGACGTGTGAGATAATACTTCTTAAAAAAACTCATATTTTTAGAAATTAAATTATCGTACGTATGTACGATAATTTTATCAACGATGTTTCTTCAATTTTATTGTTTAGGTAAACATTTTCAAAAAAACAGTTGGAATTTAAATTTGGATTCCGCGATATTTGCAATGATTTTTGGGTATACAAAGTATCCCAATTGTACATCTCCCAAAGGTCCATGATGATTATCTCACCAAGTCCTTTCAATAGTTTCCAAGTTAATGGCTATAGTAAATTTATAAATTTACCATGAAACGTTTCAAATTAAAAGTTTTACGAAATTGTATGAAACAATCTATATGTAATTTAGAATCCTACGAAATTTATAAATATATAAATTTGTGGTTCTTGTTTTCTTCCTGTGACATAATATAAGATATTTTTAACCGAATTCATTAAGGCTACCAGACCCAGCTACTGTTTTATTATGTTTTAATGATAAAATCCTAAAATAACACAATCCAAAATTTGGGTATAGTGGCACAAAAGTAAGCCACCTGCTTAATTTCATATATTATGAGACAACATGATTGGCCGGTCATAGACCCCGTTTATCTGTCCGAAACTAGCACAGACCATTTCCGTGGGTCATGGTTGCTCGACTAGCGTGTCATCCCTGATTTGTTCCCGTTACGTTTAGGGCTACCAAATGGTTAGTTTTAATATGATATCATGATGATGAGCATCAATATGACAATATATGTCACTAACTATTCTAATAGCTCAGTTTTATTTAAAAAAATATTCAAACGCTGTAATTAGGTACTTTTTGGAATAAGTGAAAAAACTTTATCACTAAGATTAGAAAAAAATTTGTTCTATGATTCATTAAGATTTTTTTAGATACCTAAAACCAAGGCCATACAAACCTGATTAAGATTATTAAGAAAGTATATGACACATCTATCTTTCTTTATCTGTTTCGGATACTAGTATCCGCTTGTAATCCATCGTTTCAATTCTTACAGCGTCAACAGTTCAGAAACGTTTGCTGTTATAAAATATGCTAAAGGCAAATCTAAAGTAGGTCAATATAGAATAGAATCGAGTTTTAATTCTTTGAAATAAATAAATCATAACTTAATATTATTCCACAGTGCAAGGGACGTGTATAAGTTAGAGGTTAAATCTTAATACATGATTTGAGTAAAAATATTCCTCAAACTACAACCAACGTTTATTGATAGCAATTGAACAGGATGACATTTTATCGTCAACATATTATATAGCTGTAAGCCAAATAATCACACAAACTGTTTAACTTTTAGACTTACTAGCTACTCGCCCCTGCTTCGCACGGGTGCAATGGTGATATTTGTAACAGGCACGCTCCCCGCCTAGCACCTCCCCGGTCGGCCGGAACCGCCGCAAAAATAAGCACTGTAATTTTTAAATTTGTAATTACTTCGAAAATATTATTTTAAATCATATGCTACGGACCATAGATCTATATTAACTCAACAATGTATATCAGGTATTTAATAGATAAGGATTAATGATGTATTGGTTCAAATCGCTTCGAAAATTAGCCATTATTTGTCGTAAAAAGTAAATGAGAAAAAAATGATAATGTTGGATATTCAAAAGAGATAAACATATACCATCGCGGAGTTTCTGTAGACCTTTATAATGTATAAAATATTCAGTAAATTATTTTCATAAAGCTTGTAGGGTTCAGCCTGCGCTTGCAAAAAAGAATCGGAAAATTAATAATTTACGACATCACATTAGAAACCTCAAAAATAACATTTCATTTTTCCAATATTTAATGGATGTTATAATACATGTAAACCTTCCTCGAATCGCCCTATCTATTAAAAAAGCCGCATCAAAATCCGTTGCGTAGTTTTAAAGATTTAAGCGCACATAGGGAAATAGGGTCAGATAATGCGACGTATGCTATGTAGTCGTGATAAGAAATACACCTATTGTGTGTCTTTGTGCGATTTACAGAATTTTGAGTACATTTGTAAATTATAACTTACGCGCTTATCAACGACCGCTCGCGTCCTTAGTATAACGATGGTCTCTGTTGTTTTTCACGAAGCGCGTTAACCCTGAGTCACGTGGCCTTAGGAAGCTTAAAACTGCATTCCGAACCCGTCTTGTCTATGTGACGTCACGCGGACGTTCACCCGCGCGCCTCATTTTTACATTGAATCAGGTCAAAAATTTGGGTTGAACCCGTATATCGGTCGTTTCTTCACCTCTCTAGGTTGAGCGGTTGCTCACACCGATCGAGATGGCACAGTTTTAAATTGAACTGTGTAAGTTTGAAGCCAATTTTATCGTAGGTGTATTGCGACCTAGTGGCACAATTTTGTTTGTTTTAGATACAATCGTATGATAATTGAATCGAAATCAGTTTACTAGTGCAAACAATCTCATTAAGGTTTACAAAAGATACCAGTGTTATTGAAAGACTTAATTATTTTCTACCTCTGACTCGTTTCTTATCGTTACGAAAGTATTTTGTGTAGATTATTAAAATTGCCTATTTAATTTTCATATTATGTAAACGTTTTCAGGAAGACAGTATTTTAGTCTGCGATCTGCGCTCACCACTTGCTCTATGAAGCGGTAAGTCTATCAGTGCTGAAGCCGCGTACAAAGCTATAGAAGTGGCCGTTACACAGATATAATCTATATTTAGTGTAATAGTACCTATGGCGGGATAATTAATGGTGGTGGTCGACCTTATCCCAAAGGTAAAATAACCACGTAGAACATAATAAGCAGGGCTCAGATACAAAATATTAAACAGTATGATATTCCAGGCGCCGCAGAGCATTGAAGTGACGTCGACAATAAATGCAGAACCATACCACAATACATCTCTTTGAAGGTAGCCACGGAAGACCACCGGCATGGTGTCTTCATCACTATGGCTTATGCTGAGTGGTATACCTTTTCTGTGTCTTTAGATTTAAGTTCTTACGTTTAAGGTA